>JABFPM010005500.1:0-11180 GCA_022817325.1 Idris sp. 1 HC-2018 | reverse complement strand
TTGAAAGGAGGTTGAAAATTACTCAAAAAAGGAGGCTGAAGAGATTGAAAAGAGGTTGAAAACTAGAACAGAGGCTGAAAAGAGGCTGAAGAGGTTAAAAGGAGGCTGAAAAGAGGCTAAGGAGGTTGAAAATTTTGACTCGGGATACATGTAAATATGTGTTGATTGGTATATAAACAAAACGTTGACGTACACGCTATTTGAAGATGTTATAAATTTGATTGTATGTGTGACTTAAGTTGTTTAGGTCTGTTTTCAGATTTAGAGATTCATTATTGAATTTTCTTATATATAACATTTCTGAGATTTTTTTTTTCACGGTCTAAAATTTGTAAATTATCAAAATCAAATTCATGATAAAAAATTCCGAAACGTAAAATGAATTTACACACCTTTATTTTGGATAAAATTAAATAATAAACAATAAATATGATATATTATTAGAAAAATGACGGAATCAAAAAAGTCTTACTGATAAGTGATAAAGTAAAAATTATTTATGAACTAGACAACGTTAAATCAATTATTGTATTATGTCAATAATTTAATTTGTGCTTTTCAACAATCGGAAAGAAATGAGCTGGCATGGTTGAAGCATTTGAAGAAAACCATGTAAAATTAAAAAAAAAAAATATGTATACGCAGTCGACACTGATACTAGCATTTTTGACTGGTTTAAAATGCAAAGACATAAAATGTTTGATTAATACGAAAAACTAAGAAGGGGAATAGCGTGCAAAGCGGACCACATTAAGGTCAAACTAAATTTACTAAATTCTTATTGTTCTACTGAATCTTTCGCAGGTATATTGTTATATTTAAAATCTATAGAAATTGTAAATTATTGAAATTTAATTGTACATTTGGGGAAAAAATAATTAACTTGAGTTAAAATAATTAATCTTATAGTGGTCCGTTTTATACACTCTTCCCCTGTAATTGTATTAAATTATATTAATAAACTAAAAATAAACTCTCATAATCAATTGTTTTATTTTATGTCTTATTTTATTTTATGTCTATCAAGTGTTTTATTTAATTAATTAAATAATCATTAATAAACAATATGTGAACCGGATTTCCATAAATCTTATCTCAAAAAAATACACCAAAATACCGAATTCGTAAACCTCAAGGCATTGTTACAAAGTTTACAATATATACTGCAAACTTTACGAATTATTCTCCAAACTTTACAATACATATTTCAAACTTTGCAATAATTTTACAAGTTTCACACACTTTTTCTTTGATGAAATGAATATTTATTTTTTCAATTAGTATATTTTTGCAAAGGAAACCATCAAAATCTTTCGCATAGGTATATTCACAATGTCATTATAATTTTCAATTAGTGAACAGTGTTATTATAATGAAATTTTGTAATTGTTTTATATTAATTTCTTGTTTCAAAATCAAGTGATGAAAAAAGATGAATGAACTGGTTATAAATAAATTGTGATTTTACAGTTTAGATTGATTGTAAATGAAGTAGTTATTTGAAGGTGATATGGATGATAAGCTACCGGCACTCGAATGAAAGAGAAAACAATACTAATTACCCATTTTAGGCACGGTTGATACAGTGATGGAACGATGCTAGTACTGCTTATTTATTAAATAGATACAAAATCATTGACATGCGTGGGTCTGCATTAGCTATGCCCACATAACGCTAAAATCAAAGTTTACTCATGCGTTATGATAGTTTCTGTGGCGTTAACGCCCTAGAGGAAAAAAGAAAGTATGCGGATGGTTATGCACAATACAATGTCGCTTTTGCCTTTTTCGTGACTCGAGTTTTCCTTGATGTCCAAATGTGGACACTGATGACGGAAGTGTAAAAAGCAAACGTTTTATGCGAATTACACGATTATTGCATTTCAGTTTTCATATTTAAATACACAATTGATTGTGTTTATACAACACATTTTTCATTCACTGATTTATACATCAAATAACCATTAATTAAAGTAATTTTACTTATGTAATGTTTTGATGACAAAACTTATACAAAAGCTTAGAAATTCGTTGTTTTTAAAAATATCACATTTTTCTTTATTATGAAGCAAGGTACGGGATTTGTTCAATATCCTTTACTTTCTTTAATTATCTTGATGTAAAAGTCTTATTGTCAAAATGAATTTCTCTTTTAATCGTTTTTGTATACTTTTTTTTCTATAAGAATAATCTTTGATATTTTGTAGATGTTTATTGTATCAATTTAGTTATATTTTTATCTAAATTAATTAAGCATATGTTAGACACATTTCAAGAACAATTCAAAGCTTTTTATTTTTCAAACTAAAATTTATTTCGAATGTAAAATGTAAATTTAGCTATTACAATTTTTTCATTTTTCGTTAAATTAAAAAACCAATTGGATTGAATTTATTGTTCCACTTAGTAAAGGGCTCTCATTTACATATTTATTAAAATGTTGTGTTTTTTTTTAGTTTTCTAAAGACTTTTATGTCTCGCTCATTTGATATAACGTAAAAATTAAGTGTAATAATAATACTTTACTTAAGTAGTTCCCAAGAGCAAGTTTGGTTTAGTGGTAACACTTTTAGCTTCCAATCTGGAGATTATGAGTTCAAATCTCGCTACCGGCTATATTTTGTCCAGATTGTTCGTGATTCACTCGGACGGTAATGCAAATCCAGACGTGGATTATTCAAGTCGAGTAACAACCCGTATTTACATAGCATGCTTTCTAGAAACTGACTCCTGGAATTGTATTTGTTTAATGTTTGTTATTTCTCCCTGCATAAGCAGTGGTGTGAAAGTGGGTGTAATGCATTTTTTTCTTTAGTCTACTAGTTGGAAAAATTAACTACAAGTTTGATTACCCATTGAGTAAAAAGCGAGTTTGAGTTAAATGTTTAGTAAGTAAGGTTCCTTTCCTTAAAATACATAAAGCTATAGCTATTTTTCCACTAATTTTGAGTATAAGAATTTAATACTTCCGGAGTTAAATATTGATTTTACTTCTCTCTACTGTAAACAATTAAAAGTAATGTCACTTTTTCTGTTTATGTCGAGGCGAAATTGTTTTAAAATTTCTTCTGAAGGAATTGTAACTGCTTTCAGTTATAAAGTATACATTTTTTACACTTTACGGAGCTAATAAGGTTTGAACCTTTCAGGTGGACTTGTTCTAGTTAACAAATTGAAATTAACTCGTTTGGAAATTAGTTAAAAAATATTCATTTATAAAATCATTAGGTGTTTATGTTCACAGATACATGAGCAGTTCTAAAGATTATTTGATTTTAGTCGTAAAAAAAGTCGAAAAATTTCTGGCTAAAGGCACATTTATCTTTAGGACCATTTTTTCTTGTTTTTTTTTTTGGCCTCTGAAAAAGTAGTGGCCCCCTAAGAAATGTTAAGGATAATACCTTTAAATATGCTATGTTTACATACAATTACTTTGCAACAGTACAAGAGATTAGCAATTTGGAACTGGAGGCACACCTTTGAAATGATTTTTGTCATTTATTTTTTAATCTGTTAAATACATGAAAAATATTTTGCTTAAGGACAATTTAGAGGATGACACTCTTAAAATTTCAATACATAAAAATAGAAACAATTGATTTTACGGCTAAAATGAAATTATCTATAGAAATTGCTTATATAAGTGATTTTTGGTATTTTTATGATTTGGTCTTTTTTTTATATAAAAAATGTGATATACCCACAATAATTATAGGTTTTCAGTACTTAAACGGACTTTTTAGACTTGTTATTGACTTAATATAAACTCGATAAATCTAAATTATAATTATAATATTTTACATTGTGTAAAATGAAACGTGTGTAAAAAGTATGTTAATAATATTGTTCTTCTTCTATTTGTTTTCAGGTTTGAAAATATTATCAACGTTAAGATTGTGAGAGTCAGCTTGAAGAAACCGATATAAGTGGCTAGTCGAAGATGTATCGACCGAACTTTTACGAAAGCACGTGTTTGCGTTGTCAACAAACCGTGTATCAGGTGGACCGAGTTGGCCCTTTGAAAGATTTTACCTTTTTCCACGCGGGATGCTTTAAGTGTGCCATTTGTGGCACGAAGTTGACACTAAAAACTTATTATAATAATCAGCATACAATAAACGACAAGGAAGTGTACTGCAGCAGTCACGTCCCGAAACCAGGGCCTGGAACGCTCGATGGTTCCAGCGTGGGAATCAGGAGCGCTCTCAATGTGCCCAGGAGTGGATACGTGAATGAACAGATCAGAGCGGGAGGCTCACCAAGGGGCCTCTATTCGTCTAGGTAAGATCCAACTTCAAACGCGTGAGATAATGTGCGAAAAAGGAAGGAAGAATTAGAAAGTGAGAAATCTTTATCTCACTGAAATTTGTTTTAACCGAACAATTGTTTTCGGAAAGGAAAAGAGTGGTTTTCTGATGCATGGGGAAAAGCGTTGCTAATAAAACAACCAACGTTTTCGGTAAAACGGAAATAATTAAAGCAGAATTTTAAAACTATTATCTCATAATCAATACTTTAAAACCTTAATTGGAATAATTATATACCACAGACATAATATATACATCCTAAACTTTCATCTTCAATACGTCAGTAAAAGTCGATTTTTGATATTTACATCATTATCCAATAGGTATGAATACAAATAGTGAAACGATTGTCTCTGTCGAGAAGATACGCAAGTATTAAATTGAGAGATACATTTGTTTCAAACAAAAATCATTATCTTAATTTATTTTATAGTGCAAAAATATCTTATGGTCATGTGAAAATATACATTTAATTTGTATAAAGTAATTTTGAAATTAGCAAAGAAATATCCAGAACATATTTACGACCTGAATTTTTAATTTTCATGCATTTTCGAAAAGATATATTGCCTGAGAAAATTTCTCAGACAATTTTCTAAAAGTATTAAAAACTCTCATAAGTAATTTGTGTGAAAAATTAATATAAATGCAAATTTGACAGCTTACAGTCAAGATGTCTATTTTCTTGTTCAATTTTTGTTCATTAACATACATAACATAAATAATTTTAAATATTTAGATTTTATATGGAATCTAAATAATAACATTTTATATAATACTTATATTCATAAAATTTATTGTCTTGCATTATATCTAAATATAATAATATGAAAGTCAACTAGTTTATAATTTCTTACAAATTGATTGATTAAAAACAATTATTTGATACACAGTAATTACGATAACCACGATTCTTCGGTGCATGGTAGACATCTAAATGGTCACGGATCGCCTACAACCAATTCATCTCATCGCGATTCTCACGGAAACTATAATGTGTCGTCGCCAAACAATCATCACAATTCCTCTAACGATGGATACCAGTATGGAAGGTTTGATGCAAGTGCATTACACATTGCACACGCACTCAAACAAACAGAAATTCAAAAGGGATATGCGAAACCCAGGGAGAAGCCAATTGATTTTTATTTGGTAAGTCTATTAAAAATAATAATCATTAAATTCCAAACAGCCAATTAATTTTTTATTACAATAATAATGATAGTGCAAAGAGAAGGGCAGAAGCACAAAATAAACCTAGGCAAAACACGCTGTTTCCTACATATATGTTATCGCGGCTTCAGTCAGTCTGGTTATGGTTTATCAATACCCAGGTTTAGATATTAATTATTGGTTCAGTCAGAGTAACACCTTGGTTTCTTGATTCAGCAGAGGTCTCACCAGAAATAAGACCTATCCTTTCAGCTATTTGTTGTTTGTACATTTTCCGTTCTCGTGAGAAAATAAAAAGTAAAAGGTGCCATGTCAGAAAGTTCACCAATCTGGAACTACAACCTGTCACAAACCAGTTTTATCCATTCAGGTGCAATGTTGCTTTAGTTCAACCCAATCAAATTAAGTCCTTATACCAGATTTTAAGATATACGACAAGATCATGTGGTTTCAATTGGAAGATAATTGTGATTTTGCTTCTATCTCTGTCTAATTTTAAATTTCATTCTTAGAAACAAAGTATATGTTTATAAAATAACTATCTTAAAATCCTGAATAGGATCAAGTATTAAAAATTCAATAATATTACTAACATTCTCTGTTTATGTGTTTTGTACAAATATTTCTTCCGAAATAATTTTGGTTTCTTTGTGTGTATATTGGTTGAACTATACATAATCGTGGGAAGAACTCTGAATAAACTTTTAAAGTCTCTTGCATAACCTTTGAAAGGCTCATCATTGAACTTTAAACAAACCTTAACATGATCTTCTAAAACAAATTCTAAACAGTTCCTAAAACAAATTTATCAGAATCCTGAATGTTTCTTGATTGATCCCTAAATGACATGTGAATAACCCTTGTAACATCTTTGAAAGACCCACGAATAACTCCTGAAAGATCCCAAAATGATGTCTAATTTATCTTTAAATGATTTCTAAAAAAAACTCTTGCAAGAGCCGTGATTGAATTTTAAAAAAATAATATAATAATTTTGAAAAACCATACATTTTTTGTTAATTTGTAATATTTGAATTATAAGTAGTCTACGGATAATATACATAAAAAATTCTAGGCACACACGGAACAGGAACTAAATTTCTGCATAGTGATGCTGTTACAAACAAGTCAACAAACATTATTTCAGATTTATATGACAGTATAGTAGTATGAAGTATGATTACTATTTAATTTTCTTCAATTATAATTTTTACAACATAACATCTCTCTCAATAAACAATCGTCATTTTATATATCATTTAAGTTCATTTTGATGGAATGAGCTGTTTAAATAACTTTCTATAAAGTAAATCTCGCTATTTGTTTTAGTAAAGGCAACGAAATTAGTGTCACACATAATGTAATAACAAACACTTTGACCCATTTTTCCTGAATTTTTATAGCTATTTAATACGAATGCTGGTTAATATTGTTTAATAAATGAAAAATTGCATTAATAACGTCCAGTTATGAAAATAATGCAGAAAACTTGTTCCGCGATAGGTATTCAATTATGGCTGTGTGGGTGAAGGACATTTGATGTAAGGTGCTGTTAATACATAACTAAGACTCAACATTATCATCACAGTCTCGTCAGTTCTCTTGTGGGCATGCAATGAAATATGCTTACAGTACAGCAAACGATTATTTATACATAATTGTAACTATTCAATAACCGTTTTCTTATAGTAAAGTCACACGAATTGGAGGTCAATACTCAAAAGATTTATTCGCTTATTAATAAACGAAAATTCCATTGCTGAATAAAAATAAAAATCAAAATGTTTAAACTGCTCACACAATATCTACGCACCAAAATTACATTTTTACAGAAAAATCCATTAGAAAGAGTCAACAATTAATTTAACAACATAACTATAACCATATAAAATAATACAATTACGAAATTACTGTGAAAAAAAGTGATAGAAAGTAATTTAAATTTACTTTCTCAAAAATAGTGAATTAGCTAATTGAAATTTTAATTTTTGTATTATTCAATTTTTAAATTATGATTCGTTTTGTATTCGTTTTGTATTCATTAATATTCTTTAATATTTGTATAAATATATTTTAAATTTGAAAATATTATAAAAATTAATTTTGCTAATTTAATAATTTTATGTTGACTTTAAATTGATTGCAAGTTCATTGATTTAATGTAACAAAATTTGTATGTATTTTTTTAATAGAAATGTATTTCGAAACACGTCATGACATAATTATTTATATGTGTCAAAACAACAACAATTTCTATATTTCAAAACTATCTTAATTCTGGAATCAAATTCAATTTTAACAAATAAGTTTTCTTAGTAAGAGAATTAGGTTAAAAAATTGGTTTGATGAAACCAAATCACACAAGTAGCGAGTGAAATTGAAAATTCATGCTTTATACTTTAACAGGACGTCGACATTCGTTTAATTTTCTTGCTGTAGATGAAACAATGACACATTTACCAATAAAAAAAAGTAAGTCCTTTTTATAGAATCTATTGGTGGCGAGAGCAATTGATTGAATTTTTGTCAGAGTTTGACACTACAGTAATTAAATTGTTAAAAAGTACTGAGTATTTTTCTGCTCTACTTTGCACTGCACCTAAATAACTAATCAGCAAACGAACGCTCAATAACGTTCGCTCGAAATATATAAATCGCAGTTTCTTGCCGATAGCGTGTCGTCACATTGCGACGTAACGCGGAAGGAAAGATGCGCTTGAAAACGTAGCTGGAGAAATTGCGTGCGTTAACGCACCTGCTGTCTGTTGCAAAAGAATAAACTAGTGCACCAGGTTAATCCCGCCACGAATCGAAAATCATCTCCGCTTGCTTTCGCTTAACGTTTCTAAAATTAGAAATGCCCAATTGTCGCGTCATACCTTTCAACTTTCATTATGAGCTTTATTTATGTATTCTTTTAATTTATTTATTGTTCACATAACATTTATGACTCTGTTTATATTTTTTACATTTCAGTTAGACAAAAAACTTTTTTTTCTACAAAATCATAAATTTCAAGTTTTTTTAGACTGAATTAAACCGAAAGTTAAAGCGACTGAGACTTTTCATGGAAATTACATGTAATATTTGAACAAAAAGAATATTGCTTTAAAGTACATATAAATAAGTTATGAAAGAAATTTTGATAGAAAACTGACAGCCAGGTTTATGGCCTCTTAATTTTGTTATTATTTTTTTTCATTTGTTATTAAAACGTATTATTTTTTAACATTTTATGTACTTACTGATGTGTTAATTAAAGTGAATAATAAAAAAAGTGAAGATTTTTTTGCCATGAAAAATTATAAAAAAATTAAATAAATAAGTTTATTTTCCGGCCTTTGAAATTTGATGATCATTTACTTTACAATACACTTTTCATAAAATGTAGAATATCTTTTATTTATAAATAATCAAATCAATTAGAATATTATTTATTGATTTTGAAATTAATTTAAAATTAATTTCTCTCATAAAAACATTTCTTCTATTTATGAGATTTTTTTAAACAAAGAACTAATTTAATGTGTTTAAAATTATAATGAGTCATAACATTTATATTGATAAAAAAATTGATTTCTAAATTGTATATAAAAAATGAGAATATTTTGAACAATAATGATAAAATTTGTCCTGTTACATAACAAATATTGTGCACATTAACAATAATGTAAAAAATGTACCGAAAAAAATTAAAACCTTTTGAGATTTAAAGTCTAGACTGTAACGACAATATTCTGCTCTGCACCTGTAATAGTTCAGTAATTTCAGAGCAATGACTACTCTGACCCGATGCCTTCGATCCTTTGGACAGATATTCGCTGCAAATTTTGAAACCATATTTGAAGCTAAAATCGGTCTGTATTATTTAAAAATATTAGGTGCAAAAACTAGAATCAAACAAAACGCAGATATCGCCTCAAAAAATGAAACTAATTTCAGACAAGCATTTATTTTCGAAGTTAGAAAAATATTTGAACATTTATTGACAACCGATCTCAGACCAATCTGAATTAGCGTTTCAATTGGACATAATTTTGAGCTCCAAAGCTTACATCGGTTTTTTTCAATAATATTGGTAGAACGTCAGTCTTTCTGAACGGGGTCAAGAAAAGACGATTAAGGAATACGGATTTCTGTGGCACAAGCATATCACAGGTCCAAGATTCTGTATGCTTATTCAAGATTGAAATCGTGCTATTTATCCGAGATAGCCTATATCATTTGCGAGATATTGCGATACTGTATTATGATACTTATGGATTTATCCGCGAGTATGCGTTGTGCGTACCAAAGAGAGATATTTACAGTACTCTGCTGCACTCATACTCACGTGCGCTTCGCCGCTCGTCATGCCCCAATTCTTATCTACCTTATAAAGAGGAAGAAAAAAAATTACAATATGCCCAACAATTTCTATCTCACAATTTATACGAATTTTTCCATTCTCAATGAACTTTTTGTCAATATTTTTCAAATGATTGAAAATCGTAAAAAAAAATCATTTCAAAGCAAACCATTAGCAAATTGCCGACTGATTTGTTAAAAGCAATTTCCAAGTTGTAAAATAATGTTTCAAGTAAAGTCATCGCGGTATGCAATTTTGTGCAATTAACAGATCAAGCTTTAATCTTGCTCGTACTTTCTAACATAAATTTTACAGCGTCTTGCAAATTAATCATATTTGCATTCGAGAGTCAAAATCGCACGCCACAAAATCACGGCTCATATATAAACTAAAAAGTTATAAATATTCTTTAAATAAGTTAGTCATAAACAACAAAAGAAAGTCACTTGTTTCAGTTGAGTTTTAGTCCACGCATTAAAGTCCCCGTATTTATCCGCTGTGTATGATTATCGTATACGCGCAGTTAAATGCTAAATATCTTTTTTTCCTTCGTATCCGATAATTTTAAAAATATAAAATACATGTTCCAGTCAACGTTTTCTTATTAGGATAAATAAAGCAACAGTTTATAACTTACTGAGATCTGAATTTCAAATCGAGTTAGAATTTTACACACAGCTCTGCTTTGTCATAAACAAATCCCAGAAAAAATGTTTAATTGGTCCTGTATAAAAACATTGTTTCTGGAATTGGACTGAAAAAACAAAACTTCTTGCAAAATTTTAACTCAATCGGTTCAATTCATATCTTTGTAAGTTTATTCGTTACACTTTGAAATAAAATTAATACTGGCTGGCTTATTTAATCACTTTCATAAGCAATTAAATACTTTCGTGAACAAAATATTTATATTTAAGCGAAAACAACTGTTCATTTTTTTATGTAATTACAATTCACTGTAATTTCAAAATTAGTTATTATACAGTTGCGTAAAACTTTTGTTTAAGATTATTTTGTAAAAAAAACGTTGTATATTTTGTTGTCTCTTTTCAGTCAGCATTAAAATATGGAACAAGAAATAATGTCTTGGGATGCATTTTTCGTTTAATTAAATGCATCGTCTACGAGTGATTACTGTTATTGTGAAATCATGAACGCAGGCAATGCGTGCGCGGGCGCTCGTCTTTTTTCCGCGTGCCACATGCTATCATCATGCGAAGGAAAGACCCCATCGCTACAACTGAATCATTTCCGCTTACGGTACCTCAGAAAACTTGACGACTAATTAGAACATTATTGCCGAGCAGCGCTTAAACAATATGTTTCTAGATGCATCGCACAATAGCTCTCAC
>JABFPM010005499.1:0-11180 GCA_022817325.1 Idris sp. 1 HC-2018 | reverse complement strand
AATTGGCGCCATTAAGGAAGTGGCGCGACACTTTAGCATACCAGCAAAACTCGGTCGCGAACCGGTCAGCTGTAAGATTGCGTTATGTCATCGTTTCTAAAACTTATTTCGAAGTCTTGACAAGACCGCGTTATCCGCTACCGGCGTTCCGACGGCCTGACACCATGTTATTAAAATTCAGAACAACCGATAATGACCGATCTCGTATCCTTTTCCATCATCCAAAGAAACGCACAAAAAATATTCGAGCATGTTCAAATAAATTTGTGCTGTCATTTATAAATTGGTTATCCCTGTGCTGAAAGAATGATGCCCAATCTGGAAAAAATATATATCAACAATACCGGGTTTAAATTTGCATGAGAAATTCCACTGAAAACTACAAAAAAAATTTGGAATTCCAGAAAAAGAAAATTTTGTTACAACAATTCCAAAATATTTTCGTGAAAAGAAATAAAAATTCCATCAAATAATAATAAAAAATAACTTACTGAAAAATTTATTAAAATTCTTGAATTTTTTTAAAAAAAAATAGCATTATATGCAATGAAATATATTTGCAACAAATTGTATTCAGAAGCTTATAATAATCATTACAGATTAAAAATCTATAGGACCTTAGATTAACAAAGCAGATATGAATAAAAGAAATTAAAATAAACGAAAATGCGATAAATCCTTGAGGCAAGAAATCACTTCGCAGCTTAGAAACGTCACACGAATATATGTATATGGGGCGTTCTGCGTCAAGCGGGACACCTCTGTTTTGCAATAACATTTTAAAACTTAACATTAATATGTACGTATTATCAAATAAGGGTTTATTATACTTGAATCGAAATATTTTTTACGTAGATTAAGATTATTTAACTACTTTATTAAATTAACTAAGAAAATATAACGAAAAATGTAAAAATAATAATGTTTTTTTCATAGTTGGACCTCTCGAAGACTATTTGCCAACCTCAAATTTTGAATATTAGTTATATTTCTCGAACACTCTATCAAAATGGATTTTCAAAATCGCTGTTATAATCCTTTCACAACTTTGTAATGCATCGTAATACAAAGCAAAAGAAACACAGTTATTAAATGAATAAACAATTAATTAGTGATATGAATGAAAATAATTATCTGCCCTAATAAATTTGCAATACAAAAGAAGAGTAAAAGTTTAATACTGATAAAATAGTAATTAAAGAAACAAACTAATTTTTTTTAAGTTTTAATAAATAAAGAAACTCGTCAACGAAATCATCTACAGGAAAGATTCGACGCTGCAATGATCTGTCCGTTTCAGTCCACATATAACATTTTATATTGTCAATATCAAAACTGTTTATACACGATATCAAATTAATTTATTTATTTAATTAGTTTGGTTCACAGGTATGAACTATTTTTTACAAAATTTACAAAGTTTACTCTAAAATACAGTATTATGAAATAAATCAGAACTGCATTAAATTTAATAAACGCTTTTTTAAAACTATTTGAGAACAAGTCATCTAGCGGAAACATGAGTTTTAATATTTCTTAAAGACTATGTTGGGAAGTCAATAACAAATTCAAGAAGCCTACAATTTTCCACTAGACGCCATGTTCTTACCATGCTAAGAACATTGTGTAAATTAAAATATTATTGCAGTATGTCTTTTTTCTGTTATCTTTGTACTTATACTTATAGATAAGAACATTTATTTTTGGAGTTGCCAATTTAGTAATTAATTAAAACTTATTAAATTAAATTAAATTTTAAGTCATTATTTAAGTTACAGATAAAATAGTAATATATAAAAGCGATAAATAAAAAAAATTGAATTTAATTATCAATATTATTTCCACACTAATTAATTATTCTCGAAGACTCAACATTGATTCAACCGTTGATTAACGTTGTGTCAACCTTGATTCAACTTTTTACGTCAACTTTGATTCAACTGTTTTGCAACGTTGAATCAATGATAAATCAACGTTTTCGTTAACGTTGGTTATATCAATGTTGATATGATCCAGATGATGGACCTGAACCAAAGAGGATACATAGTTCTGAGTCATTAACAGCTTCTCTATTATACAGTTAATTTTGCTAGGTAAATCGTCGATTTTTTCTAAACCATTTACATATTTGAAAAAATCCCCAGTGACGGATTTCTCAACTTTATGCAAATAGGAATTATACAATTTCTCGGATTATGATTTCACGCATGCAAGAAGCTTGGAAAAATTTTTATAATTAGACCACAGATTAGTTGTCTTGTATAATAAATGAGCCTTTTTTATCAGTTACCAATTTCTTTAGAGTACTGTCGTACCACCCCGGGAAAGTATCAGGCCTGCAGGTTTTGACTGGTACACATTTTTCCAGATTCTAGTACGTCATCAAAATTTAATACCGCTAAATTAATATTCTCAACATCGATAATAGTATCCCAATCAACTAATTTTAGTGCTGCGTTCAAGGAATCATAATTTGCTGCTTTAAAATCCCGGTAGGTACGAGGATGTTTTGAGCGGGCATAAAAAAGCTAGAAGACAATGGTGGATGAAATTTATCTTTTTTCAAAACTAGATTCAACTCTTAGTGTTGGTATAAGTTAAAGAGTTTAAATGTTGCAAGCAACAAATTCGTTGCTTCAATAACCCAATTCACTGTCTCAGGAATTGATATCTCCTATAAATAAAATAAGTACTAGTGTTTCCTCACTAGTATTTTACCAATTAATTCGTGGCAGATTGAAATCGCCTGCAATAATCATTTCATATTTAGTGAAGAAAATTGAAGAGATTTTTAGATTTTATTTTGTACAGATTTTAGGTACTGTCTCTGATTTAGCGTGAAATCATTCTTAACCATAATGTTTCTTTCAGCAAATTTGGATTTAACTCTCAAAATCTTCCCAACATCCAGTTCTGATTCAAAAGTTAGTTTGAAGGGTCTAGATTTCTCATGTAATGATTTGCCGAAACGGAACGCTGAGAGAGCGGAGCCACATGTTAAAATGCTTTTCAACTAGATGTAAAAATTCATCAGATCAACATTAACACAGTTAACATCAGCAACTTTTTCAAAGTTGTAAACGATAAGATTTTTAGTATATTTGCGGTGATTAGATTTCTCACTGAAGATTTGTTGACGTGAAGTCTCGTCCAAGAAAGGGGAGTCTTGAGCACTGGATTCCATGCATATAATACGACTATTCAAATCGGCTAGGTTAGAATTAATTTCCGCAAAATTAATTTCAAGCTCTTCATTAAGTTGATTCTTCATCTCAGCAACAGCATCAAGAATCAGTTGTGAAAAAGTTGACATAATTTTGGCATAAAAAGAATCCAAACCGTTTTTAAACGTAGCTTCAATAGATGGAATAGAAGAACTAGAGTCCAGAGGTGTTTGATTTCCATTATCAGAGAAATCAGTGCCAGGTCTGATTGGCTGATTGTGACTGTCTAAAAGTTGAGATACCAAAAGATACGTCAGTTGAAAGAACGTTGAGGGTAATTGATCAGACGTGAGTTGCTGGGTGACAGGTGTTTTATTAGAATATTAGATAGTTTTTGTTTGAGGTTATGCGTCTGTTTAGGCGAGCTAAAACTGGCATTATTCAAAATAGAGGATTGTAAACTACGCCGATAGCTAGGTGGTAAGCTGCAGCATAATCCAAATCTATCATGTGGCAGTCTGGAAAGACCTACGGCATATTTTGAATGAAATTCGGATTTTCATTGAGTACACTTGGTTGCTCTAGCATCCCTTTTAAAACCCTCATTAAATCATCTTTAAGAACTTGAGATTTAAACAAATAGTGCATTTATTTAAATGGCATTTAGGAGATGCTTTTTTACAAGTTAACATTTCGATGCAATCTTCAAAAGTTTCTAAATTCACAGCTGAATCTTTAGTTATCTTAAACATCTGTTCTCCTTCAATCATCAATTTCTCATTTTCGTGATGTACGCAGATGCAAAAGTAAAGAAGCAAAAGTAAAAAATCCATTTTTAACGATGGATTTAACTCGATAAAAAGGTTGTAAACTTCTTTGAAGTCACTATACAATAAACGTTTTTGAAAACGAATTCGAGAGCCATCTGGTTGTTTTCAAAGATTTCTACTTTTCTTTACAAGTACTTTCGCTGTAGAAACTTATTTTGTTTGAAGTTCCAAAAAAGTCTTTAATTTTTCGAATGCTCCAACTTCTAGAAGCCAAATAGTTATTTTTTGGGAATTCGTTGTATCAAGATGATGGAACTTTTCTTTTAATTGAAGTAAAACTTCTTTTCCGGCAAAATGTAATGATTTAGTTGCGTTGATTTTTCGTTGTTTAGCGGACAAGGGATCAACGCCTAAATCTACGTTATTGGAGAGTAATTCATTTTCATCATTAAAAATATTTCCACCTGAAGAATTACCTTCTTCATTAGCATTTAGCACCTAACCTAAAAAAATTATATAATAACTTTAAACTTTCAACTATAATAGTATAAAAAAATTTACGATTGAATAATTTGTCACTCTTTAATTATGCAAAATCTAAAATCATAAATCATTTCGTAAGTAAAAAATGTATAATTTCGAAAATTTGAATACTCTTATGAAAAAATTTTCACCTATTTGAAATTATATAGAACTAAAAGTTAAATGTATGTATAAAGCAAAGTAATTTAATTATAAATCAAAGTAATTTAATTATAAATCAAAGTAATGTAATTATAAAACACAAATTTCAATGTATAAAAAAATTATATGACACTAGACGAAAGATACATGCTTTTTATTATAAACACACTCATGTTGTCTTTCCACTTATGCTTTTTTTCTACGAAACAACATACAATTTCTCATGGTGTAAAGCTTTATGTTGTATAATGCAATAATTCCTTTAGATGAAAAAGTAGGATCGAAATTTTGCTCCTCAGAACTTGGACTAGATTGATAATGCAATTTCCCTATTTTTAATATACAACTCGTAAAAAGTTTCTGGCTGGTATTCAGAGTGGGTAGTTTTTTTTATTAAACATTGTGAAACAAATCTTAATTAGGTTCTTTTAACTTTTTGTTAAATTCTAACTATGAAAAAAACCTTATTATTTTTACAATTTTCGTTATATTTTCTTAGTTAATTTAATAAAGTAGTTAAATAATTTTAATCTGTGTGAAAAAATATTTCGATTCAAGTATAATAAACCCTTATTTGATAATACGTACATATTAATATTAACGTTTTAAAATGCCATTACAAAAGAGAGGTGTCCCACTTGACGCAGAATGCCCCATATGTATAGCTATATATATTTTGGAATTCCAGAGGCGGTTATTGTACGCGTATCATACATACATATGTCCGAGGATTCGTGAATAAAACTTGTCGTCCGCGTGAGGAATTCAGCCCGTTCGCGTACCTACCGACCAGAATGTCGTAAAATGTTGATACGACGCCAGCTAGCTTCACGATCATTCATCGCAGTCAACTTGCGATTTATGTTTCTTCGCCTATTTCAACCGGATTGATAGAATTCTTCGGGTCTCTTCTCGATCTGTTAAATTAAGCGGAAAACCACCGCTTTAAAATAAATTAATAATCACATTTAATCAGTCAAAGATACTTGTAACATTCAAAAAGAAGGTCTAAATCAACTTTTTAATTAAAGCTTTCGAAAAAACTTTGTAATCTCAAATAAAATAAATTATTTACAATCTTGTAATTTTGATTTTCAGACAAAAACTGTAAAATGTAATGTTAACATTTTTGTATTCAATTAAATTTAATATATTTTCCAAAATTTGCATAAATATTTTTATACCTATTATGTCGAATAATCCTAGAAGAATAAAAAAAAACTAACAAAAATTAAAATGCGTTAGAATGGCTATTCATCATATAATAGACTTTCATACATGTTTTGAAGTAAAAAAAAAGTAGATAAAAAAGCGAGTCGAGGAATAGTAATAGAATCTGTGGAACCGACCCATGGACGACCTTGTCAATGCCAACTGAGAAAAATAACAGTGTTAATACTAGTCCTACGGCATCTAAAGGTGGATAACTTAGCGAATTTTTTTTTTTAATTTATGTCACTTTATCCAATTAATCAACAAATTCACCAAAGCATAAATCATAATTAAATTAATCCTTCTGTTATTTATTAATTAATCTTATTAAAAATTATAAAGATTAAAGTCGTCAAATCAGTTTATTTATTATTCCACGAGTTAAAATAAATTGCAAAAACTATAAAAGGTGACGTGAAAAAAACAAAAATCAGAAAATGAGTTAATTTTTATTTTGTTCTTTTATTGACACACTTGAATAACAATAAAGATTCTGTAATATTTATTAAAAACGCATCGACTTGTAGAAACTTGAACAATTTTACATATTTCTTTTTTTTTGTTTTTTTTTTAAATACTTAAATAAAAATTAAATACGATACATTTATTATAAAAAATGTTTAGTTAAATTATAAAAATGTCGTGTTAAACATTTTATTTAAATTACAAAAGAAAAACAAATTTTTTGATTAAAAAAAATGAGATAAAAAATTTGCTAATTAAGTTATCTAATCCTGAATTCCATAAGTCAAAAGGAGGGGAGTGCAAATAATTTTGGCAGTGACATCAGTATTTTTAGTTAATCGTGTCGCGGCACACCTACACCGGCTACATTTTTTTTTGTATTCGAACGGACGTTTCTTGACCAAAGAGGTCGTTGCTCTGCGTGTCCTTTTGCTTCAATAAATAAAACTTATGACGCTCATCGCACGAAAACGCGCATTCATTAAGCCCGAATTTAAGATGAACAGAGATGGCAATAAAAACGAGGATTAAAAGATCGCGTTTCCCCAATTTTGATAAATAATTCAGTGCTGGCTGATTGTATAAGTGCAAAGAAACAGGGACAGAAATCTGAGCCTGGAGATTAATCGCAATGAAAATTGGCGCCAGACGGCATCAAAATACAGTCCTCAAGAATTTCGTTCGAAATACAGAAGTAAAAGAATTTAGAAAAACAAATTAATCAGCTTATCTATATTGTTTAAGGATTTTAAATGCCCGACGGCTTATCATTATTCTTTTTCTTGTCTACTTTTTTTTCTATTTTGCTTGTCTTTGTTCTTAAAATAATCCTATAAACTTACATGAAGTCGCCTAAGTTTAAAAGTTAGATTAGGTCAAGTGTTGCACTATTGAGCACGTCCATAAGCATGGTTCCTGCAATGAGCTATAAAACAATTTTATTACAATTTTATGAGGTATTTTAAAATAATGTCAAGTATAAAGATAGGACAAGAATTTAATCATTTTTGTATCTGAATATGAAATCTTGAATTCCTTATTTAAATTGTGCATATGATTTATTGCTTGATAATAATAAAATTTTAAAATTCTGTACTTTGAACAAAATTTAGGATTTAGATTAATTTTGTTTTAAAAAATTGATCTACTTGAAATTTCAGTCATAGTATATCTTAAAATATAATTATTACAATTTTGGTCTTTATGGTTTGGACAATTGTTATGATTAAATGTTAGACTTACGTTTATAAAACTCGCTTTTCAATTTAACATCTGGCAGTAATTCATGAACTTTATCAAATATTGTAGCCTTTGAAGCTTCGTCAGCATCAACATTCCAAATCTAAAAAATAAAAATAAATTGTAAAAGTCAGAAATATAAATTGATTACTATTAAATAGAATATAAACTTTTATGACTAATCTTTTATAACAATTTACCTGAATAACATCATCCAGTTCTCGAATTGACACTGTAACTCCAACAACTTCATCTTTTTCTGTGACTGTGGAAAGAAATTGTTCTCCGATAGCAGCGAGAACTATTTCTTGCCATACTTTATCCTACAATGATGCAACTAAATATGTAAAATAATGTATTTGTGTTGTTTGAATATAATATTAAAAATCACAATTAAGTTTCAAAAAATGTAAACTAGTAAACTACAAATAATAAAAAATATATAATCGTTTATGTTATTAAAATTTACAAATTATTTTCAATATTATTTAACATACAGTATCCTTTTTATCACATTTGAATCGCCAAGTGCCTCCATTTTGATTTTCCTTGTCTTCCCAAATTGGATACCTGTTATTTCTCATCATGTGATAACTGTATCTGACCTACCAAAATGAATAAATAATTACATTTAAAAATAAGAATTCAATGCTGATAAAAATGATAATTCATTAATTATAATCTCAAACTGGCTACTGGCTACTTTACTTGAATTTCATGCGGCTTTGGTATATTATTGAAAACTGACCAAAATCCTTGCACAGTATCAAATGAATGGATTTTTTTTAAATTTTCTCTATATTTCTCTGCTGTTATTCCAGAAATAGCCCTATTCAGTAGAGTAAATTTAAAATTTCTGCCATTTAAAAATTACTAAACCGTAGTAACATTAGTTAATATGGGAG
This sequence comes from Idris sp. 1 HC-2018, assembly GCA_022817325.1. Taxonomy (NCBI): domain Eukaryota; kingdom Metazoa; phylum Arthropoda; class Insecta; order Hymenoptera; family Scelionidae; genus Idris; species Idris sp. 1 HC-2018. The sequence goes on along the minus strand of JABFPM010005499.1, from coordinate 2,741 downwards.
ATTTATAAAACAATTACATAGATAGTATTAAAAATCTGATTAGATGAAAAAATACAATATTTAGATATGTTATTTTTATATATGCGAATACGAAAGTGATAACAAGTTTAAATTATGCACTTGAAGGTTTATGGAAAAAAATTATTATTCATCGTCTTAATTAAATTAAAAAATTCATCTTTAATCATTGTTTATAATAAGACAACATCGTAGGTGTATCATAGTATTCAAATGACCAAAAACAGAATTCTCTGCTAAAATAAAATTTATATAATAAGAAATTCCTAAAATAAGATTTCTACTACAAAATAAACATGAAAAAAGTGTTTCTTCTATTAGAATTTTACATTTCTACTGATTTTGAAATCTGCCAAATTGAAAAGAAAACAAAAAAAATTATTATACATTTTTTATTTATTTTTTTTTTAAATCATAGTTTAGGTGTATATTACTAGTTAGGTTATTATTACAATTTAGCATTTATAAGACAACATTTTCAGCTATTTTTTTATTTATTATTATAACTTAATTATTTATACTTTTTTTAAGTGTATTCTAGGGTTAATTAATTTTATATTAAAAGATAAAAATAAAAAATGTGAATGTGCAATGTAAAATGTAAACTTACTGGTCTAAACAAATAGTCCACGGGGTTTCTAAAGGAATTTTTTTTCGAAATGTAGGAAGTTCTTCATCATTTTTTACTTTTTGTTCTTGAGTACTCATCTTGACAATTTGAGATATTGATAATTGAAATTTCGTCTTTTTCAGCTTCTGTCAACCTTAAAGATTTTTACAAAACAAAACAAACGGTTTTAATGTAACATGGATTTATTTTGAATTTTTATTTTTAAAAAAAGAAAAAATAATTACCTTAAAAAATGATGCTTTTAATTTTTCAAAATTAACGAAGAAAACTGCAACGACATATATATATTTTTATCTTCCCTTCAGTTATTAACTTTGTCCTACGAAAAACAAAGAAAGAATACAACTTTTTCTTCAAATCTTATGACAAGTTACAGAACAGTTATATTTTGAATCACACGTTCATATAATAATAGTTATAAATACATCAAGAGAGGTTATGTTTTTCAAATATGAATTCTAAAAGACCGGGTTAAGTTTAAAAGTTTAATATTTTAGACTATTTATTCGTAAAAATAAATATAAGAAATGAATCTAAAGAAAAAAAATTATCAGAATTACGAGATAACAAAAAAGGAAAACAAACCGACTGTAAAAATGATTCAAGATATTAGTCGTGTGAGATTTGTGAAAAGAAAACATGTAAATAGTACAGATCAAAACAAACGTTTAATCAACGAAAAGTTTGTTGACAAAATTATTATATGAAAACAAATAATCTTGCATAATTTTCTTACTTATAAATAAAAAATTAATATTTTCAGTTTCTTAGCGAATTACAGATTGTTTCATTTCACGAAGTTTTTTTTTTCATTTCAAGAATTTGAAAAAATATGTAAAATAAAATGTGGTCAATTTTCACACGAAAAAGACCGCAGAATAGCAAAAAAAATTGGAAAAAATTATGCCAGGTATTAATTTTATCAATACAATTATTCATAAAATCTTTATTGTAATTTTAATGTGAAATGTAAAAATTAAAAAAAAAATATTTTAGAAACACAACTGGGACCGTTTAAGACCTTCGCCATTTTTAAACATGAAATTAGAAAGAAGAATGCTTATACCCTATAACGATAATAAAAAAAATCATGTACATTTTGGCCAAAAAATTATTAGACAGAACGTTATACATTGTTTATCATAGGTTCCAAAATGTGTGTTTCTCTCATAAAACTTCGAGGTATTTACTTTTGTTTTATGGATAATAAAATAATTTTTGGCACTCGCACTTTTTAAATTTAAAAATTTTGAAAAATAAACATTTGTATCTGTTTACCGGCGAATCAAGATTTTAAATCGAGAAGGAAAACTTTTGCAGGATAATAATAAAAGTTTAATTTTGAAAGATAATTGGAGAAAAAAGATGAAGAGGAATCAGCAGAAGATGAAGAGGAATATGAAATGTAAAATTATGAAATGGAAGATGACCCAGAGCAGAGATAAACTTTACAAGAACTGAAAGATAGAGCAAAGAAAATATTGAAATAAAAATAATAAAAGTTTACAAGAACATTTAATATCATAATTTTTATTTTATAATTATAGCTAAAATGATTGGTAGACTCTTTTGAGTAATGAACAGAGTCCGGAATGTGTACAGTATGAAATTAACTATAAATAAAAAATATATTGGTACTAATTATTTTCAAATTTTGACACGTTCTACGCTAAACCTCAAAAAAATTTTGTTTATATAAGTGACATATAATAAACATAACAAACCCAGTGATTAATTAATTTCGGCAACTTTATTTACATATAATTCTTATTACAAGCACATTATAAATATATAAAGATATCTTAAAAATCTTAATTTTTAAGATAATGTTTTATTTTATCAATAAAATGTAATTTATATATTCATTTAAAAATTCAATTAAATTTAAATTTTGCTAATTTTATGAATTTTTTATATTTACAGTTATTTTACAGTATACACATGTTTAAAATATGAAAAAAATTCATATTATTTGAGAACATACAACATTCATTTTTAAAGTATCTAAACTCATATTTGTGCGTTTATCTGTCAAGATATTTTTGAAAACAGAGAAACTTCGCTCAACATCACAAGATGTGATAGGAGCAAA
>JABFPM010005498.1:0-11182 GCA_022817325.1 Idris sp. 1 HC-2018 | reverse complement strand
GGGGGGTACAATTTTAAAATTGAATAAAATTGCATGATAAAATTAAACTTTTTAAAGAATTTTATTAGAAAATTTAACAATATCATATTTTATTTTTATTTTAAATATCACAGTGGAACATTTCGTTCTTTTTTTTGCACAAAATTCTCTTTTATCTAAAAATTAATTTGGTGGGGGCCCCTGGGCGGCAGCCCAGTCTGCCCACCTTTTAATTCGGCCCTGTTGTAAATAGACATGTTTTGAAAATCTTGCATTTCCAAGTTTTTCCCACAGGTGATATATCACAAGTTTAAACAATGTTGATCTATTCTGTTTACAGAAAAACGTTAATCTTCATTGGAATAGAGTTCCTGTTTTCAGACAAAGTAAACTTGACTTGCGTGGAAGGGAATTATAATTATAATTATTGGTAACTTTGGAAAACAACTTTGAGTAAATTCGTATTTGAAAATTGATCGATAGGCTGGAATTCAATGTATATATTCTGATTCCTGACGAGTGTTTGATTGTGTATATGATACAATACACTATACATTAGCAGTTATAAGAAAGAGAACCTTGACCATGAACGCACACGACGCGACAGATTGCATAACTAGATTTATAGTGCGCTGGCAAAGGCATGACTGTGTGACAGTAACTATATGACTGTAGCTGCATGCGATTGTGAAGTAAGGTCGTGTTGTTATGAGTATAGGAAATGCGGAACATGAAGCTTGCGTGAAGAGTGCAGTGTTCTCCCTTTGCACATTTGAGCGTTCGTGTGTGAATACGCATAAAAGAATACGCGCACCTCAATCGACGAACGCATTGAAAACACCGACGACCTTGCCTTCAAACAGCTGTCCAGCTTTCAATCCAACTATTTTTATATCTATCCTCAAGATGAAAAATAGATTTACAACTTGTAAAATCACTTTTTTTAGTTACTCTTAGTTTGAACAAGTAGTTTTGACGATACAAAGCTTTTAACAATTTCATTTAATAAGTTGATAATCAACAAGTTATCTACAAAACGTTTGATATAATCTATTTACAAAATTCTCTGAGGTTGCAAAAGGAACTAAACATTAATGTATTTCAAGCTGGAATATCAATTAAATTTTTCTTTCTGAAAAATCAAGGTGCGATCGCCTTTTGCTAATAGTCTATCTACTGCTTAAAGTGAAGTTAAAATATAAGCCGCAAAATCGCAACTCAGAGCGATTTTGCCTTCGCTGAATGGTGTACTCACTCGTCTTCTCGGCATATTAATTTTGTTCGTACACGCTCACGAGAGATTTCGCTATTACTATCACCGAGAAGTTATTCGGTTACGTTTTATCTCGTACAACGTGCACAAAAGTTCCAACAGAACGGATATTTCCAAAGAAATGACTTTTCGTTTTTAACGTTGCTCACAACTTCTCTTGGTCAGCCCTTTGCAGATCTCTCCAAATCAACTTAGATATCGAATTCATGCATTTTAATTTATTTATTCCTTCTTTTTCAAAATCTTTTGAAAATAAACATGAAAATACATTTATAATTATATGAACAAATACTAGAATAGTTGAATAATTCTTTTGTGTAAAGTTAAATATGAAAATTATACTTTGATTCAAAAATAATTATAAAATAAGCAGTTCTACGGAAGAACTGCTTGGCAACAAATGGGTTAAGTAATTTGAACGCAATTTAATTTATATCATCTTTTATTCAACAACAAAACTTGATTTTTTCGACAAAATTTCTTTTAAAAGTTTATATGTCGTGGAAATTTCATTACAGTATCATTTTTTAATGTATAAGTTTAATAGTACACAAGCGAAAGCGATAAGAACAAAGACAATAAATTGCAAATCTTTCCGCAAATACCATGCCAAATCCATAAATACCATCGACTTTTCTATCCCTCTTGAATGAAAGCCGAAAAAAGGCTATCAATAACAAAAGTCGAAACTTGAAAGTTAACTTTCCCTTTCACACTCGTTAGCCATAATTTTACCATAGAAAATTTTTGTTCCTCAGTGATCGGTTTTGAGAGCGCCTCGACACAATACGTTAGGCTTATGTTTCTTGTTTCTTTTTCTTTTTCTTCGCTAGTACATAGCGCCAGGCCTCATTAACCTATTATGTTGAGTTCGATAAATTATACTTACGTAACACGCTTGCAACGTCTATAATCGGTTATCAGAGAAATCGAATCAGACGTAAGTACCAAACGGAATTTTATCTTTTACTCGTGCAGCCAGTCAGCCGAGTGAAAGTATATAGTAATTTGCACTTTGCATACAGTTATATTATACATTTATGTTGCGCTTAGTTTAAGTATTGCACAATTCGATTCTAGGAAAATGGAGTCAAAGTGAATCACCGATAATTATTCATCGGAGAAGGATTGTGAAAACTGATACATATTATGCAACTCATCTATCGCGACTAAACATGATTTATGTATCGCGACAACTTCATTATGTTACAATTTTTCAATCAATTTTTACATAAGCTGGTCGTAAAACTCTCAAATTTGCAATTTACTGAATTTGAAAGACAATTTTATAGAGAAAGTTTTTCTCCTCCTGATAGTTTAATCTCGAAATATAATAGATTGAAAAAATGTTTCTTTATTTCTCACGCATTTTAAACAAAACATTTATGCCAGTATACAAATTTTTAACATACATCTAATTTAAATTTTTAATAAATTAGACTGGATATCAATCTTAACTGAAATATTATTTTTAAATGTTAACATTAAAAGGCTACAGATTCAAATATTAATTTTCATTATTTGTACCATTATTAAAAATCTTTTATAGTTTTAATGACCTTTACAAAAGATTACCGACTCCGAATGACCTTTTCATTCAGTCAATGAATATTGCAACGGATGGAATTAGTAAAAACTCTAAACAAATTTAATTTACCGACAACCCTAAAAATAAAAGGAAAACAAAAATGGAAATTGCAATTTCATTTGCGTCCGCTAAATACATCCACGTCACGAGTACAACATTTTTTCGTTTGCTAGTTGTGTCCTGATGACAGTTAAATGCCCATTAAACTCGGTGTAACGTCAAGTACAAAGATGCAATTGCAAAACCCAAGTTATCGATCATAATCGTTTCATATTAACATCCATTGTGAAAGCAATTGTCACAGAAAATATGAAAATATTTGAAAAATGAAAGACCAGGGAAAAAGTGCAAAACATCAGTATGGAAAAGTGATGGTAGATAGGAAAAATCGAATTGAAATTTATCGGCTTGTTAGAAATGGTTGTTACCATAAATATACATATATATATATAGGAAATTCCATGCTAAACATACCACTATCTAAAAAAATAATTGTTAGATGTCAAAATGAAATTTAAAATTTTAATGATAATATGTAATAAAATACACTAATTTGTTTCTGTATAAAAATTTATAATTTGGTGAAAATACGTAAATGAAAAAAGAAATTATTTTTTCGTTGAAGGATATAACGTAGTGATGAAAGTTGATGAAAATTTGAACTTATATGTATTTTTGGACTGTGCCCTAGTAGGAATCGTCGTTACTGGACTCTATATGGGCCCTATCTCGGATAAATTTTGGCCCTAATTGGGGCATATGCTGGTCCTATACCAGATTTGAAGTGGCCCCACGCGAAATGTAACGCCTCACCCTTACAAATCCTAGACAGGACAACCATGCTAGGGCCTATCTAGGCCCATTGATGGGATCCATTAAATAATACGCTCTAATTTCCACGTAGAAAATGAACATTAGGTCATGATTGGCCCAAACTTGGCACCAAATCGTCGTTCAAAAAATGTGCATTAATTTCAATTATTTATTAATTTTTGATAAATATTTACATTTATAATTTTTTTAAGTGACTATAAAATAACTTATACTTTACACTTACATTCATCAAGTTTTTAATATTTTATTTGAAGAAAAAAACTCTGCGCGCTGCTGCTAGGAATCGGGAACTCTGTTCCTACAGGTGATAAGCCGAATCCTTACCCACTTAGCTATGACGGTAGTCTGATTCTAATGATATTTTGTTGAACTATAGAGACAAGTTTTCAAGTATATGAAAGAAATGACAAAAACGGATAGAAATTTGTATATATTTAACTTCTGCAGATTTAGAATTGGAAAATATTCAAAATAAAGGGTGGTTTTTAGGAGTAGTAAAATTATTTAGGAGATGAAAATCTTTTTATGAAAAAAGTATTTAAATATATCTTTAAAAAGCTAATTCTAAGTATTTTTTGTATTTGTAATTGTAATAATAATGTTTAATTTTTTGTGTTATGAATTTTTTTATCTATTTTTGTACATTTTTTCTTCTAGATTTGTAACATTTTAATTTAACGCGGCATTCTTAGTGAGGGCTCTATTAGCTCTTTCCTGGTAAACCCAGGAAGGGCCATGTCTGGCCCTACTAGATACCTATTCTAATATTGCCTAGGTTCAAGATGAGCGAGGCGTTACATGCCCTCACATACACATACGTTGGCCCTAGATAGGGCCAAAATTGGGCCCAACCCGATTTACCCTTTCAAAGATTACCCGCATGGGCTACAGGCAGGGGTTCCAAGATACGGGCTTGCTCTGCTAAACCCTATCCAGGTCCAACTTACATTTTCTGGCACCCCCAGTTTTATTTCTACTAGGGTGAATTCAATGGCGTTTGAGATTTACAGCTAGGAGTAGTTTTTAGAAAGTTGAACCTTTTTAGAGGGTGAAAAAATTATTTTTTAAAAATAACTTCACGCTATGTTGTAGAGCATCAAAAAACGCTTAATGACAAATTTTTCAGATATTTTATTTTCAACTCCTAAAAGTTATAGAGATCAAAAATAGAATTTTTTTATAAAACGCCTGTAAAATTTGAACTGAATGACAATTACTTTATATGAAATACATTACATAAACGAATTTCATGTAACATAAAATGTAAAATTAATTACGAACCATCGTAAGGGAAGTTTTTATTTGTGGTGTAATTTTTTTTTAGATGCTAAGGCTCAAGCATTTTTCTGTTAGCCAATTTGCCATTTTTTATACATAGCTCAGCCTTTGTTATGGTTTGTTCCTATGATTGTCTTTTTACAAGTAAAGCGGTATCTTCTGCAAACGATATTTTTTCACGTTCGACCGCTTTAATTTGTGTATTATGTAAATAATAAAGGACCTAATATTGTATCTTTTGGCAAACCACACAGTACAGTCAAGTCTTCACTAAAGGTCTCAGTAATCTTGACTGTTTGTTTACGTCCAGTCCAATAATTTTTCATGGGTCCTTAGCTTTATCTCTTATACGTAGTCATTATAATTTTTTTAAAGCATTATTGTGGTTTATAGTGTCAAAAGCTTTGGTCAAGTAGAGCAAGATAACTAAGCAATGTGTTTTTTTATTTATTCAAATTTTTCTTGACTCGTTCTTTGTCCTGCATTTTACTATTTTTGTTGATTTGTCAATTATACTATTTATTTTATTTATAAGGTTTTGCACACTTGTATCTTGAATCTCATATGCTGGAATTTAATCTATGTCACTAACTAAATCTCAGATTTATTTTTAATTTATTTTGTTTATTATGTTAGTTTTATTTTATTTTTTGTTAAATTTATTTCCGTGTTTATGAGCATCTTAGTGGCATAGTGATCTGTAATATCCAGATCACATGTCAGTTTTATTAGTAGATTCAAGAAAATGTCCAAAATTGTGGCCAATGAAAGAAGAATGCCGTTACTCTTGTTGGGACGTTAATGAAAAGTCTATATCCAAAATTGAAAAAATGATGTGACTAATCATTTGAGTTTTTATTTAAGAATATAATATTTATGTAAATTATTTATATATTTAATTATGGCGTTATTTGGACAAGATCTTCTGCACAATGTGCACACAGGTTTCACCTGTACATTTTTTTACAGAATAATTGAATCTATTGCACTTATAATAAGAAAAGTTCTGTTGACAAAGTCTTATAGATACATAGAGAAAAAAATTCTCTACAGACCTATTCGGTTTTTTTCCAAGCATTTTGTTTCATCGATATGGAATTGCATATTCATTTATTAGTATGAATGTGTAATTTCAATGTATCCCTATCTGGATTTGTCTATTTTTCTATATGGATGTATTTGTTTCTATAAGACTTTTTCAACAAGGTATCTACTAATATTTAAATTCTCAAATACACGACATTTTTGCCATCCGATATACATTAATTTCTATGAAAAATGTATAATATTATACTATTTATTTTTTCTTCCATAAGTTTGTATGTTTTTTCAATTTGATCAAGCATTTTTTAATATATTATTTCCCCTTATTAGACCTTCATTATCCAAACTAGTTTTTTCTTGACAGCACTTTATTCTTGTTGCATCAATTATAACAATGTGGCGTAGAAATTTGTTTACACCAATTTCTGTGATAAGCCAAATTACAATTTAAACACACAGACGATGATTGTGTTTTTATCTAACAACACTTAAAAAAACAAAGTTTCGGCACTATTTTCACTCATGTTAAAAGTTAAATTTAAGACATGTATATATAAACTATAGCAATATTTTGGGCAAAAATCGAGAATCTTTTCAAGTGCCCTAGAATTTAGCCATTTGGATTAAGTATTTTTATTAACAATAAAAATATCGATGTATAAGTAAACAAATTTAATTTCTCATCTGCCAAACACTTTCGCATTTACTTTTTATGCTAGACTTAAAACAGATTTTATACCTAAATAGTAAAAATAGTCGACTGTTAATAATTTGAATTGACAGAGCGATTAAGAATACAGCTGTATTGCATGACTGTGAATATCAAGCATTTATTATGGGTAGTAACTTTTCAGAAACATCATATAAAATTATTTACAGTTACTCTTTTAATTTAGCAGACAACGATCTAATATACAATTTTTTACTGAAAAATTCTTGATATTAAAATATGTATTTAACAAATTAAATATGGATATTAAATTTACTTTAGAAATAGCAAAAATTTAAAATTTTGTTTTGATATTTTGTTATAAGTAAAAAATAAGCATATTATAAATAACTGGTGCAAAAAATTAACATATTCTGAAAACGTATTACTGTTTTCATTCGTACACCTAATTCACTAGTAAAACTCACTAAACTCATAAAAATGATAATAACACTTTTATAGTTTTACCATATAATAATATGAGTATAGTATTAATCTAGAGAAATATTTTAAAACTGTTAACATCAGAACATATGTCAAAACTAGTAACAAACTAAAATATATACTATATAGTGAAAACTAAAGATGAATTAAGTAAAACGTGTCAAATTAATATTAATTTTCAAATTACAGGAACACTCAACCAAAACTGACAAAAAAATAGTTAATATTAAATTAATTTCGTTAGATTTTTCAGGACTTTGAAGCTATTTTACTGTATTATGAAGAAATCATATTGGTTTTCTATAATTTTATGACAATTCGCCTTCTAAGTGTTCGACGTTCCAACCCCTGCGTCTTTCGAATGATATTTAAAATTTTAATTCTAACAAAATGTATTATTTTTTTAAATATTTTCCTCTATATTTGTGTAGCATATACAAGTTGCAGATTTCACAATCCTTATATAATATAGACAGATTGATAGACAGATAATTTATTGTACTAAGAAAAATACATTTTCTATTTACAAGAGTTCTGAAATGTTGAATAATCATTTTTAGTTTTAATTGGCTCATATTTCGAAATTAACATTTTAAATGGTAAGTTTAATAAATTTCTAACCCATTAATTTTTCAGATTTACGGAAGCGCAAAAGATAAATAAATCGTAAAAAGCTGATCTTAGACGAAGACAATATTTAGATTAGAAAATTGTCGAGTTTAAATAGTTTTTAAGAAATTTTGGTAATTAACGCTCTGATTAAACACCATTACTTCTCTGTTCGCTATACACTCTTTATTCACTCTTTTTTCTTGAAAAAAATTGTTATATTTATATAAGAAAATAGATCTAAAAAAACATGATTTTTTAGTTATTAAAAATATCTCATTTGTTTTAGGTTTTCAGAGGTATTTTGGTTCAAACAGTTTATAATCTCAATTCTTCATCCACATTTTATTACTATGATCAATTCTCGAATTTGACTTTTACTTTAACAGAAGTGTTAGTAATAGTTCATATTAGAAGTAACTTACAAAATTATCAATATGATTACAGATTGAAAGAAAAAAAATCATCTTCAGTTTAATTTATTCAAATTGATGAAATCATAACATAAACTTACTATCGTCCTTTGTAATTACATTTATAAAGGCAATTTATTTACATTTTCAGTGAATTTCAATTAACCATTATTATTTTACAGACACGTTTTTTTATTTTTTTATATTTGTACAACATCAATTAAATAACCTGCTGCATTATAAACGTAAATTATATAAAAAATGTTGTTGACTTGACAGTCCAATAGCTTAAAAACTAAGTAGAGAATTATTTGAAATTACGTGGCTCTTACGGTATATGCGAGTGCGAGGGAACGCGTAGCCGTTCAATTAATGAAGCATGAGAAAGTAGCTTCTAAACACCCACACGATCTTATTGTCTAGTGCGATTTATTTTCGAATCTATGTTGCGAGTAAAACCGGGAGATCATACACAGTTTATCCGGTATATAAAAGCAACGATTATCATGGAATCAACAGGAGAAACTGAATGACGCCTAAATCAGGCTTCGTCGTTGCTTTAAAAAGAATTACGTAAAGCTTAGATGGCGTTTAAGCCTAGCGTCTTGTATAAAGTCATGCATGCATGTACAATCGCGGCATATTAGCTATAAGCGGTTACGCGAACGCGGAAGAGTCTGCGGGAGATGTTGGAGAAACGAGCGAGCGTAATACGTAACGCACCACAACAGTTTGGCACATAACGTTCTCACACGACTGGGACGCGCCCGTTCTAATAGAAATAAAAAAAACTCTGTACACAAAAAGACTTAGATTTTATTTACAGTTGAATGTACGGTAATTTTACACTCTGATTGCAATGTTGCAAGAGACAGTTTTAAATGTTGAATTTCAAGAAACATTTTGTGTTTTTACTTTTTTACATACATTTGTTTTAAATATTTTAAATTGATACTTGAATTCTTCAGAAAAACTGAATTAGTCCATTTTTTTAAATAATTTGAGTTAACTTGAAAATTATCAATATTTTTACACATTTGAACAATTAGCCTAATGAAAAATTTGGTCTAATAAACATTGGGTCTAAAATAATATTTACAAATTTTACAACTATAAAAATTAGTCAAAAAATTAATTTTTATTTTTAAATAATTTTAATTTATTTTAAAAGGTTTCTTTGTTAATTGTATTGTTCAAAATAAATTTAGATCATATTAAAATGTTAATAACTGTATGCATGAGTTCGTAATGTTCATATTTATATATAATTTTGTTATTTTTCAAATAACATTATATAGATGAATTTTATATTTTTATCAAATATGGTTTTGAATTTAATTTTTATTAAAGCAGACATTAGTTGGTTATATGTATATATTAAATATCTATGTTTATTTCACTCAAAAAAATTTATTGTCCATATTGATATAATTTTCGATTTTTTCATAAGAATTAAACGAATCACTGATTTTGATCATTTTTCAATATACTATAAATTAGTATAATATTTGCTGCAAAAAAGTATGATATATGATTATATAAAGTTCATATATTATGAACATTTAATAATAGACATCCAGAAAAGTCTAGACTTTCGATCTTTCAGACTGGTTATACTATTTTAAGAATATAATACTATGAAATTTAAAATCAATTTTATTTTAATATTAACACATACTGTAGGAATATTTGACACTCTCATGATGAAAAGCCTCGAAACGTTGTCGGTGAGGTTTCATTATGTGTAATAGTATCTCTTTCTTTACACTTACCATATCATAATGTTTTCTCTGTTTATCGGCAGACATATTGGAAGTAGAGGGGGAAGGATTCACCATGAAAGTGTTAAAGTAAGATCTTAATCAACGATTACTTGCTAATATCATAAAGTGTTTACAGAAAATGTACAAAATAGTATAAAACATTATTTGATGTACTTTTATTGTTAATAAAAATTGCATAATAATACATGAAAACATGATTTTTAGGCTAAAATATCCGTTACGCCAAATGTTTTATGCTAAGAGTCCTAAAATCAATTTCTTCTATTAAAAGAAAAAGTAAAATAAAACCTATTTTTAAAATTACAAAACTGATAGATAGATCGAAAAAAAATCAAATTAAAGATGACTACAAAGCTTAATAAATAATTCATTAATCCGTGTTCAAATTAAATAATATAATTGTAATAATATATATTAATAATCAATAAAGTATATTACAGTTATGATTTGATTATTAATTGTTTAATTAATAACAAGTGAATTCAATTTATGACCTCAAATGTATTAAAGATTCATAAGTAAATAAAATTCTTAATTATATAATTAAAAACTCAGTTGAATTTAAATTTTATTTACTGTTAATAAATATTATTATTAAAATATTTTAAAAATATTAACCCCTTTTAATTTTAAGTGACAATTTAGTAATATTGAATTTAAAATTCCAATAATTTTTTAAAGTTTATATAATATTAACATAAGCACAGCCGAAGCCGGCTAATTTGTAGTATTTTTTATGTTAAAAAGTCTGTACTTTAATTATATAAATTTTAAATTCAGAATAATATTCTTTCATACATCATTTAATAATTTTATAGTAAGAGTTAATGTAGAACTTATGTAATGACTGTATTATATTTCTTTTTTATAGAAAAATAATTAGTTTATTGTCAAATTCAATACTAACATGATTAAATTTACCAGCAACCTAATATTAAAGTTTATATATCAATTTTATAAAATAAATTTCCCCTAATAATTTATAAAAAAAAATATTTCTGGTTTCCCAAAATCCATTCAAAACGGTTAAGCGGTTCCCGAAGGTGTCATGGCGGAGTTCAAATGAACAGCTGATCAACTTGCCAATGAGCATTGGCGTATAGTTTTGACTTCTTTCTAATACAGAAGGATGGATAATTTTCCGGTGTTACTATTAATCGTTCACATTAGCAGTGAATTGTCAAATACACATCTGTGGATGCCGGGAAAAACTAAACAAGTCCACTT
>JABFPM010005497.1:0-11183 GCA_022817325.1 Idris sp. 1 HC-2018 | reverse complement strand
GTCAAGTTTGATGTCATGAGATAGATCATTTGAAAATATTTGACACGTATATTTTTAGATTTTCGATTTGTTGCGTATTTCGCAAGATATTTGACCGTCCCGGAACTTTTTGTACACCCTGTATACGTATCTGTTATAAATTTGAAATGTTGAAGTTTTGATTTTCAAAAATGGTCAATTACTGTTGCAATCCTTCAAATAAACTTAAACACAAAAGTGTTTATAAAAATGTAAAACTCGTCAACGAAAATTGGAGCTCTATTTTTTTCCCATTAATTGGTAAATTTATTTGCGATTCTTGTCGGCGAACGTACCCTGGGCCAAATGACGTAGATTTAGTCAGTAATTCAAGAGGTAACTAATGTTTTTTTTCGAGTAATTTTTAAATCAAATTAAATATTTTATTTATGAATAAAAATGCGATATGCTATATTATAGACGAACCGGCAAACGTTACTGTTAACATCAATACGTATGAAGGTTCCGCAGAAAATAACTTTTTATCTGACGAGGAATCTATAGATCCGACAGTTCGTTTCGAAAAAATTGATCGAGAGGCGAACATTGAAAAGATCGATAAAATTTTGCAAGCATTTGGTGACTTTAATCGACCATCGAAGCGGCCAAACCAAGACAATAATCTAGCAGAATCTTTGCTTGAAGTGCTAGAAAATCGACCAAAAAAATCAAAAAATAGCCAGTCTTCTTTTACTATGACAAAGAACTTTCTCATGCTAAAAAAGTTGAAATTTTGACCACTTTACCTCGTGAAGTAAGCATTCGAAAAATGCAAGAGTACTTTAAAGTCTCTCGCCGAATGGCTTCAAAAGCTAAAAAACTGCGAAAGACTGGATACAAAATTTGTCCTATAAGAAAAAATAGTAAGAAGGCACTTAGCGACGCAACAACAAATTTAGTTAACGAGTTCTATTTGTCCGATGATATGAGCCGTATGTGTCCAGGTGCCCGAGACTGTGTTTCTATAAAAACGGAGAATAGTCGGCAGCTTGTACAGAAACACCTATTGCTTAACTCCTTTAGCCATTTGCATGCCGCGTTCAAGAAAAAACATCCAGAAGCATCGATAAGTTTATCCAAATTTCGCAAATTGCGCCCCAAGGAATGTATTATGGCAAACAAGAAAGGATGTCACAACGTTTGTGTATGTCAGATACATCAAAATTTGTGTTTAAAGTTTTATGGGCTCCGACAAGAATGCAAGAAACGTAACGTTATTTTCGCTAATTCTTATCGAGATGCTTTGCAAGATATTGTTTGTAAAGATCCTCAACCAGATTTTTTTTTTCCAAATGCAAAAAATGTCCTGGCACCGAATATTTTTTAAATAAGTTGAAAAATGTTCGCTCAGAACATTCAATCACACAAATTATTTACAAACAGTGGAAGAAAACAGACAGGTAAATTTAAAACTAACTAAAGTGTCCTTTTTACCCACTCGAAATGGATTTTTAAACTTCTTTTTGTTTTTTTATTTTATATCGATTTTTTTATCAACTATGTTTTGTATTTACAATTTTTACAGTTGTTTTTTCATCGTGAAAATTTAAATATTTTTCTTGAATTGATTTAAATTGATTGATTATTATTTTAGAGGTGATTATGTGGACGAAACAAAATCAATCCCACAATTCATCGAGATTCTCAAGAAAGATCTACCTGTAGTATTAAAACATGATTATTTCGCCACTTTACAGGGTAGTTACATGACCAGTGTAAAAAAAATTTTGAAAGACGGAGAATTCTTAGTCGCTCTGGATTTTTCTGAAAATTACTCGTACATAATTCAAGACGCTGTTCAATCTTTTCATTGGAGTAACACGCAAGCGACTGTCCATCCGTACGCTGTTTATTTCAAACGGAATGAAAAGATTGAACATCATTGTTTTATCATCATTTCAGAGAAAGAAAAGCACGATGCTGTAAGCGTACATTTGTTCAACAAAAAACTGATTAGTTATCTTCGCGAAATCCATGGTGCAAATAATATTAAGAAAATCATATACTTTTCGGACGGCGCAGCGTCGCAGTATAAGAACAAAAGCAATTTTATTAATTTAGTTAATCACGAAAACGATTTTAATATCAAGGCAAAATGGCACTTTTTCGCGACTTCTCACGGTAAAGGTGCATGTGATGGCATTGGCAGAACCGTCAAAAGGGAAGCACGAAGAAGTAGCTTACAAACAAAGACTATCACCAATGCAAAAGAACTTTTTGATTGGGCCTCTTGTTTTTTCAAAAAAATTCAGTTCGATTATTGTTCGAAAATTGAACACACTGAAGAACGTAAATTGTTAGAAGCACGTTTCAAAATTGCGCAAACCATCTCCGGAACACGAGAATACCACGCATTCATTGTAAAAAATTGTTCAACTTTGATGTGTAAATTATTTTCAGCGAGTACAGAATATCACCTAAAACCCGTAACTTAATTGTTCATGTAAATTATATAAAAATTATAATATAATATAAAATAAACTTAAAAATGTATTATTATAGTTGTATGGGATTAATTAATGATACATCACGACGCGCGCCTTCCAGCCGTTCCGCACCACGCGACGCGGTGCACCGCCTGAGTTTATTGTGCATAACTCGGTACTCAAAAGCGATCCATTTTTTTTCCAACGCCTACGTATGCGTTAATAAATTCCCTTTCAAATGATATGTATTTTATTATCCTACGACATTAACAACATTTTTTAATTTTAATTTACAACTTAATTTGTTAATAAAAATAAATTATTTATAACTTTTTTGTACTTTTTCATGCAAATTATGAAAATTTCACGTTTTTTACCTATAAGAAATCTTTGTTTGAGAAAATTTATCGAAATCGCTCTAAAATATAATTTTTTCATTTAAAAAGTGCAAAAATGTACATTTGTTTATAACATAAAAAATATCGCATTAAAAAAAACCCTTTAGAGAAATGATTGTGTATACCAAACAGTACAAAATAAGCAACATTTCAAAATAATTAAAAATATGTTTAAAATTGGTGTCACCGCTTTCAGAATTTTAACTCAAATACAGATTGCAATGTATGTTTTAAATTATGAACAATGTCACTTCTTTGTTTACTCCTCGAAAGATTACGTTCACTTAACAATTCAGAGAAATGAACAATTTCTCATGGATCTTATTCCTAAAATTGAAACATTTTATTTTGAATATTTTTTACGCATCGTTAAATTATAAAAGCGTGATAATTCTGGCAATTTTTAGTGTTTTATTATAATTTATTTATTATAATATTTAATTTTAATACTGACTTCTGTGATTTAAGATGTAAAAATTAGAAGTTTATGTAAAAATATATATTAAAATTATTTTTATGATAAAATCAAGCTTTACAATGTTAGAAAAATGTTGATTAAATAAAATTTTATTCAAAGAAAAATTAAGAATTTCATTTTTGTAATTTAATCTTCCTCTTTGATTAATGAAGGCTTACTGTTTGCTAGTACGCAACAAACATGCATAATTTTATTGATGCTTGGTACCATAAACAACGGAATATGCTTTAAAATATTATAAATTTTAATTCTTTGAATAGCTCTTTCCACATGAATTCGAACACTTGCAATTTTGTAATTGTCATCCATTTCATCAGCCGTGAATTGTGGATTAAAAGCAAAAGGTGGTATAACAAGTACAGCATTTCTTTGAGCTAATTCTGTTTTTATTTGTGGGAATCCTTTGTCTGCCATAACTAGATCTCCAGGCTCAATTAAATTTAATAATCCACAATCGTTTGTTATAAAACTATCCGTTTCCCGGCCACCATAAGCTTTCGAATATTTACAAATAAAACCATCAGGAGTTATACAGATTAGAAATTTCAAAGTAAACCGGCTTTTATAATTGGAGTACAAAAGGATTCGCTGTTTTATTGTTGGGGGAGTATCAGTTTCAATTTCAGTACAATCAATTATACAACGACAATTGGGGTAGTAATAAAATGCTTTAGGAAGATTTTTTTTACAGAAAATTTTGAAGGCCAAAAGATCCACGATTTTGTTTTAATGGTAATCGTTTTCAACATTTCATAAAAAATTCGACTTGCTGTTGCACGGCCAATACAAAAAATTATGCCCAGAGCACAAAATGAAATTCCCAATTTCAGTTTCATTAAGAACAGAAGTAATCTATTTTCTTTGTTTAAAGCTGAGTAACGCTTGGGTTGGTCGTCTTCTCCTCGAACGATTAAACTTGATAAAATATTAAAAAAAAGCCAAAGATACGCCAGCTAATTGAGACATTTTTGAATCATTGTGAACATTTTTATATCCTACAAATGTTATATACTCTAAATTACTATATTCTTGAACATTCGTCAGTTCTTTTTTTTTTAATAGTAATATCTGTTTGAATATTAATGTCTAAACCATTAACCGAACAAAATAAAAGAATCGTACTTCCAATGTTAACTTCTTCAGTCTGTGCACAAAAATCTGTCTGACAACCTATCGATGATTTTAGAGAAGTGTTTACAATCGTTGATTCTTCCATACTCTGTTCAGTGAAACTCTTATACTCATTCATCGTGCCCCTCTTAATTCATCGGAATTAAGACATTCTACTTGTTCATGCTCTTCTAAATTTTCAATATTGAAAGAATTTTGTTCGTATTCCCTGCTTTGCAAATCATTTTCATAAATCTTCAATAAATCTGATTCGCTGAGATCTTTAAATTCTGTTGTATCAACAATTACATAATTTTCTATATTAAGAGTTACATTGTCTGACATTTCCTGAGTACGATTTGGAAATTCTTGTTCACTAAGTTTTTTTCTTTTCAAATTATCCAAGGGGTCATCTAAAATAAAAATTTGTTATATTATTTTTAGACAACTAATATCATTTATTATAATTAAGTATTGAAAATTTAAGTTGATTTTTTTTATTCAATTGGTTGATTTTTTTCCCATATTTTACCATACTCACCATCAGATTCACTAATATTAACGTTTAAATTAAATAAACTAGGATTATAAGCTTCGGAGCGCGGATCTCTTGACATCTTCCCTCCAACAAAGTGTAAACTGCAAACCCGAAAATAATTCGTCGATGGCAGCCATTTCTCGTCCTGCAATCTTTTATTAAAATTATAATTTTAAAAATAATTGCAAAATCCACCGCCTGTAAAAGTTCGCAGGCCGACCGAAAAATGCGAACAATACCTATGTGAAATATGCAAAGTAGGCTTATATGTACGTAGTCAGTTTAGTAAGTACTTACAAATAGTTTATTGTAGTTATTAGTTTTAAATATTTATGATTGATCTGCAAATAAAAAGTTAATATACATAACTGTTAAGGTAGAAAACCGCCCAATTCTTACAACTCATGAGATTTGCAAATGTATTATTATTTATAAAAAGAAATGTTGCTCTTGCGATTGATACTATTAAAAAGACATTTGACCACGTATAAACCGAGAAAATTAATAACAAAGTTGCATCAAAATACATTGAGAACTAAGGTTATTATAGGAAGTTTGACATCATTTTGTAAGTTTTTATATCATAACAACTCACCGTGTTTATGAAAAACTATATAATAATAATTGAAACTTTCTATTTTATATTTTCATTGAAAAAATTTAACTTCACCACATAGTTATTGAGATATTGCGATTAAAACATTGTAATTAGGGATTCCAATTTTACCGGATTTCGTATTTGCCGGTAAAACGGTAAAAATAATTTTAATTTGCCGGTAAATTTTCTTTAGTTTAACAATTTATTGAACGTGAAAATAAACTTAAAAAACACATTTTTATTTATAATAATATAGTTTATGTACAAAACAATTATACATAATAATACATATAATTACTAAGTTTGAGCTCTTTACAATAAATAAATAAAAATTAATGGTTTCAGTTAAAATAAGCTTTTAAAAACGCTAAATTGTCAAGAGATATATCTCCTAGGTTCGATCTTACTTTTGTACAGAAAGAAGCAACCCTTGAAAACGCCCTTTCAGAGTCTATACTCGTTGATTTCATAGTTTTTAAATATTCAAAAGCAATACTAAGCATTTTACCCTTAACCTTCTCTTCTTTAAAAATGGAATAATGGATGTTAAATCATTCGTTTTAACATATTTCTCTCTATCACATTTATCAGCTGTATTTATTTTGTCATTAATTGATCTTAACAGTTTTTCTTTTAAGGTTTCGCTTTTTGAAGAATTCAAACAGTCATTAATTGATGCTTCATCTTCGAAATTTGTTTCACAATTTTCGACTTTTTGAAAACGCTCAATTAATTGAACTATTGTTTTTAATATTGTGTTCTTTCTTGAAGTGTTGAAAATCCCATAATCACATGTTACATTTACGCAATTTGGATCATAGAGGTAATGAAGTACATCAGAATAAACAGTTCGCCGTTCTTCAGTTCGACAAATTAATTGAATTAAAAGATCCCTACTTAAATCAGAACTTTGACTTTTTAGTTCATCTAACATAAATTTTAAAGTAATGTCAGCAATATAAAGATTTGCGTTTTGGGTACATAATGCTTCGACAGCAACTTTAATTGGCTTTAATGCTGAAATAGTATCTGAAAGTAGCTATAATTCAAGTTCATTAAAGCTAATATTTGACTTAATGTCAATTAGACTTTTTCGGACACAATTTTGAAGTAAAAAAAACGCTCTAGTATATCCAACAAACTATTCCATCTTGTCTTGACGTTTAGAATTAACATAATTTCTTCCGAAAATTCATATTTTACATGCTTTAACAAAATTTCGTCATTTTTTGTCGGCGATCTTCGAAATAATTTTACAGATGTCCTGATTTTTTTAATGAGAGAGCTCAATTCCGTGTTTTCTATATCAATCAAAACAAAATTTTCTTCTTGGGTAATGCTGAAAAGGTTTCCTTCGTCGTCACTTGCCTTATAAAATAATTAAAAATTAAATTAAATAATGTCAATAGAAATTGTAATAGCAACAGTGCATAGTTATTTGGTAAACATGTATTAATTTAACCAACTTTTTCATAACTGCAGCTCCGTTACTGATGGCAGAAACTATGTCTTTCAAGACAATTTTGAATTCAGACAGCTTATCTTCGAGAAGAATGAGACATTTTTCTGCAGGTATTAATTCTTTCATTCTGTTCAAACCGAGGTTCCAAAATTTTGTGTCAAAATAAATGTTTGTATTCAAATATCTTCTGTTTCTAACTGATGTCCACTCATAAAACTTTAAACTAAATTTTTTATTAAGCGCTATTTCCTACTGTAATTCTTTAAAAACTATCTCTTTTATTTTTCCCGCGTAATCCATAACGATAGATTGAATGGTTGTAGGCTATTTTGGTATATTTGTATAACCTTTTGCTATTAATAAATTTTTCAAATCGTTTGACGTACAAAATTTAAGAAACGGAAGTCTATTTTTTGCAGTCATTCGAGATACAACAATAGCAAATGAATCGTCTTCTTTAGTAAGAAAGGATGTGATTTAAGAACTTTTCTTGATTGGCATGTCATTAGAATTGTTTACTTTGTGAACATTGGTGATGTGGTACCTAAGCACGCTGTTAGAACCTCCTTTTGCTTGTATCACTTTTTTAGATATTTTGCACACACCTACATCTTTCTCTTTAGTAAAATGGACCCATATTGTATCGTTTTGAGTATCCTAAAAATAATAACTTTTGATGAAATATTTATGAATTATAAATTGTGAATTAACATGATTTAGAATATTAAAAGGTGCAGTTTATTCATAAAAATTATACATTTTAAATTAATTAATATTATTTAAAAATATAACGTGTGCATCCGTTAAAATTGCGTGAAAAAATTCCAAATTGTAATATGTTTATTGTGAAGCCAATGATTCATTCATTTAACATATACAATTTTCAAATAAAAGAACATTTGTGACCTGTTAATATTACAATTAAATACAAAATATTTACTTATCATTGGTGGCAATTTTTTCAATAAATATATAATTTATGTACATAAAATAAAAATGTATGATATGTCACGTTTCACTTAATTCAGTATTTACTCAATTATCTATGAATACACTAAAATTTTCGCACACATACATCTAGCGACAAATACATCAGAAAAACGTAAATACGCAGCATTTGAATATATTTCAAGATACAAAAATAAAGTGGCATGTTTAAAATACATTTTTTTATTGGATTTATATTTGTACCGAAATTACTGGTTAAAAAAAATTACCGGTAAATTTTTTCGGTAATTTTTCATTAATTTACCGTTAAAATGGTAAATTAATTTACCCGTAATAAATCCTTAATTGTAATACAGCTAGAAACGGATATCTGACATAAGTCTCTGCGCATGAGGAGTACTGATTTATTTCATCTGGCAACGTTGCTTTGCACTCAAACTTGAAATTGACATGTCAAATGAATTGTATTTTGAAGTTTCTTATTTTATATTATTCAAAAGCAATACTATTAAAAATTGAATAAATAATTGATAAAAAAAGTTACATATTATTACGAAGATAATATATCGTGAAAATAATAAATCGTTTTAAAAATGTTTAAAATATGTATTATTTACTACTTACCGTATAAATTATGTTTTGCAAATAAATTTTTATTTTATAAATAAAAATATGCGTAGTAGATTCAATGTGTACACAATTTGTTCATTATAATATGCATGCACTTCTTGTATATTTATATAAAAAAATTGTTGAAATAAATTTATTTATTTCTATTAATTGTTTAAAATAAAATAATAAATGTAATATAATGCTTAATTTTTTAAAGAAAATTTAGCATTTTATATTTATTTAAGAAAATTGATTGAATATAAGTAATCAAGTTTTTTTAGTATAAAATAATTTCAAATTGCCCGTGCAAAAATATATCTCAGCATATGTAACATTTAATATTTATCTTATTTAAATAAATTTACATCTCTAGTTATCAATGAGTGAATATGAAAGCTCATATGTTAACTCTCTTATGTTCACTTACGTTCACTTTACCTTTAAATAACTCCAAGTGAACGTAAAAGCTTATAGGCACTTAATATTTACGTTAACTTTGCTCACTTTGGTTCACTTTAAAGCGCACTTCCATTCACTTTCGTCCACTTTACGCTAAGTCTTACGTTTACTCTCGTTCACTTATTGTCTGAATAGAAAGATCCGTGGCTACATCGCATCATTTGGCTTGTAAAGAGCTGAAAACAAAAATATTTCAAAATTTCATAATTTTTTCAAAAATTGAAAAATTTAGACAATTTTTAACTTGAAAGATGAGCCATACTTTATAAAAATGGTGGCCAAAAACTTTCGCCGGGCAGTTTATCTGTGGGTGTTGAGCAGAATTAATTGAACGAATTGAACGAATTTTTGACATTTTTAAATATAAAGTTTTGAATATGTATTGACAAATCGAAACCTTAACAATGTATTTAAAGATGTATTGAAAATTAAATATTTTATTTATGTACTACATTAGTCATTCCTCCAAATTGAAAATTGTTATACAAAACAGTAGACGTAAATCAGCCAAATTAATGAATAAAATATGTAAGAAGCCAAAAAACAAGCACCAGTTTATCTATTTATCAAATACCCTTCTCTTTACGATCTCAAAAAAATCAAATCTTCAAAACATTATAACATGAAATATATGAGCCATTCTACAAATATTTTGCTTTTAACCGTAAAAAAAACAAAAAATTATGGCTGAGGGGACATCTTTGTGACCATTCTTTCTAGTTTTGGGCCTCTAAAATATGCAAAAAATAGTGGTACCCTTAAAAATTGTATGGGTGACACCTTTAAATATTATAACAAAAGCAATTTTATATACAATTTCAAAAAAGTTGATATTTTGGAACTCAAGGCATACCTTCAAAATTATTGTTTCCTTGTTCTATAGCTTCTCAAATGTATAAAAAAATTTGGGCCTAAAGAAAATTTAAAAGGTTAATTAGATACTTTGAAATGGTTAATTAGTATAATCTGTTTTTAGCGGTTTTCTTACTAATTTGATTAGCAATAGCTAAAAGCAAAATATCTGTGAAATTGCTCATATAATTATAATCTCTTCTGATTCTTTCCAAAACAGTATTCAGTTTCAAAAAATTGTATTTTATAAAATTATTAACGTTATTTTCAAAAAAGATGTGAAAACATACCAGGTGCCATGACGAATTTATAATAATCATAATTTATTTTTGTTCAATTATAAGTTGTACTTGACAAACTTCGCACACAGAAATAGATAAAAATTTTATTAGTTTCCATATAAAATAAATTCATAAATAAAACTTATACTGATCCCTCAAAACAATACACACAAAGCATGTAAAACAAAAAGAAGTTTCTAGAAATAAAATTCTTAAAATCAATGGCTCAAATAATTATTTCATAAATTACTAAAACTTTGTTAGTTTTGTTGGGGAAAAACATCTTAAAACTTCAACATTGTTTTGTGTTTTAACATTCTGATGAAAAACACTAGATAAAACAATGTGATCCTTTGCATTGAAGTCGGCACCATTTTCAATTAAACATCTAATGTTTTCAATGTTTTTTTAGCAAAACAGAATCGAAAAGGGATGAGTGGTTATATTTTCGTGTTACTTCTATGTTGAAGCCTTAATCAAGTTAAAAAATATTATTTTCCAAATTATTTTGTAATTCAGCTGCTAAATAATGAGCTCTTTTATTATCTCGATTTATTATATTAACATTGGCACCTAAGTTCAATTAAATGTTTCAAGGTTTATACATTTTTTAGACAAACAGCTGCATAAAAAGAATTTGACTGTTCGTAATCTTTTGCTTCAAAATCTGCTCCGTTTTGTATCAAAAAGTATTTTCATGTACAGTATAATTTTTATCAATTATTGTGAGAGGTTTAAAATTGTATTTAAAAAACCTCTGCGTGATGGTAAAGTTATTTGCAAAAATAAATTAACAAATTTTAAATTAGTTTTCTATTTATTATTTTTTTGTTAGTTTCGTTTAGTTTTTTTGTTCTTGATTTAACTTATAACATACTTTTTTGTTTGTAAAATTAATATAAACTTTGTCGTTATAGATTCAAGAAATTATTAACAATTTTGAATTATTCAAATAATGAACAATAAAGAAATATAATATAAATTATTGGCATTTATATTTGTA
>JABFPM010005496.1:0-11185 GCA_022817325.1 Idris sp. 1 HC-2018 | reverse complement strand
GCGGAACGGCTCCGTTAAACATATTAAGGTGGTACAGGAGTGAGACAGAATGAGCTGATAATCACACCCAGTGGTGGAAGCCGATTTCCGGAGGCGGCAACTTCCTCTTTCATATATACATATGTGTATATACAGCACGGTGTACTTAGTTTGCTCTTGCATGTTACGCGAATGCCGCGTGCCAATTTGAACCGAGTCACTTTGAACAATGTCGCATACTTTTTGGTAGTAATTCAAAATGTTTTGCACATTTATTTGAAATTCAAGTATTATCATTTATTTTATTTTATTTGTTGACGTTTTCTTTGACAATCTTTTGGAAACTTAGTTTTTATTAGTAAAAGAAAAAAGTGATGTATAACAAATCAATCAAATTGATAGCATGATGAATTAATTGATTTATCGATTAATAAGTCAGATTTTAAAATTGGACCCTGGTAACATCACATTTTGATCTGGTTGATTGGCTAATATTTGCTTTCTCATGCATCACAAGAATTTCCGAGTTTTTAAATCATTAGTTTTTTTGTTTAAGAGACGGTTAAGTAAAATTACACTAAAAAATAAAAAATTGAAATGACTTTCTTTGTATTATGGGGGTAGGTGAATTTGTCACGCTGTTTCTTTATGTAAAGAACAAAGAATAAATTTGTATGATTCTGACGTTACTTGTTAGGGCACAGCCACTTATCAAGAATATCGAGAAATAATATTCGAGAAAAGAATCATGTATCGATCAAGTACCACCAGATGATTAGAGACATTAGAGTCATTAGAGATTGGAGTCGCCACAGTATAAGAAATACCACCAAATCTATGGGAAATTTTGTTTAAATAAATACCAATGTAAAATATCTATGTTTATATAGCCACATAAATATACTATTTTATCTCACTTGAAAAGTGGCTACTTTTCCCACTGTTTACTGTGAGAAAAAGTGAACATATAATTTCACGCAGAATAGTCAATTTGTTTTCCCAAAAAACAGTGGATAAAAGAAGTCACTTCTCCAATTCTTGTAGGATAAATTATACTTAACTTGTGGAAGTAGTTGGCGGTCTTATGCAAGTGTATAACCCGCTTCGCTCGTTGGGTTATTTCACACCCGCATGGAATCGCCAACTTTTCCCACTAATTAAGGAATGTACTATATTTCCGATGAATGGGCCACAAATGAATTTCTACTTGCGTATTTACAGTTCACGAAAAAATATTGAAACTACAATAAAAGCTGAATTAAGTAAAAATTTGCTACTTCAAAATTGAAGGGCTCGATCAGATAACCGAACTTGCTATCGAAAGTGCGCCGAACGCTTCCCAGATCGTGAGATATTTATAAAAAAGTAAAGTTGTTCGGAATAAATGTTTATCTAGACCAAAATATTCAGCACAAAAATTTGCTTCTTTTTTGGTTTAAACATTTTTTCGATTTAGCAACAATTAACTAAAGCAATAATGCAAAATTAACATTTTTCACAAAGTCAATTTTAATTCGATTTTTTTCTTCAACGCACAATATTTTCGATACCTTAAGTTTGATTCACTCAAAAATTTTACAACAAATAGATTGTGAGATCCCATGAGCTGCTATTTCAGTCTGATCATCAAAAACTCAAACTGTCGTTTGTTAATAATAATTTTACACCGTCCACGCCATGACCGCAATGTCCCACATTCCAATCAAAAAAGAGTCGAGACAATTTTCAAATTGAATGAACTTTCAACGAGACAATTGATCCTTAAGTTTCGAAGCAGTTTTTTTTAAAGTTTTTTTTATAAACTATCTAAAATTGAAAAAGATTGTAGAATTTATTTGATTATAAACTACATTGGAGGAAATGATTGATGATTTTTTTTCCTATTTATAATAATTAAAATGCGTGTTTTCCGCATAATTCCAGATTCAAAAGATGTTTAATACAAGCAATTTAATACAGAAAATTTTTTGCTGATTTACATTGATAATTCAAGTGATAGAAAAATTATCAGCAATGAAAAGTCGGTTTTGAAAACTTGTTTGCATCGGAATAACATTTTAAATCATAATTATTTGATTCGGCTTGAGTATACCGGTATTGTCTTTCATGATATACTTTTCAAGGAGTTTGGGGTAATTAGATTCTCTGTCCATAATTCTAATATTGTTCCAATCAATTGCATGAAGTTCTAGTAATATGGTTAGAAATAGCATTATGGTGTTGAGAATAACGGATGCTTTTCTCATGTTCACCCACCCTGGTTTGCAGTGCTGATAACACAGTTTGATCAAAGTTTGCACAAAAATTGTGCAGTCCTGCGTTCGCATGTTTGCGCAAATTGTATAAAACCTTATATTTATTGATACTTTTCTTTTTATTTATATTAACAAATATAACTACAAAAAATTAAACAAACATTTGTAAAATCACTTTTAGTATTTTTTATCATTATTTTTTATGTACTCGTGCCAGTTTATAAATAACTTGTACGAATAACATTAAACTTATTTAAATTAATAACAGTCTTAAATATTGTGATTGATTTAACTTATTTGCTTAATTTTTAATTGTAAATAAAAAGTTAAACATACAATTATTGGGTTTCCAAACAAGGTTTGCACAAAGTTTCTAATTATTGAAAAAGGCTCATTTCTGAGATGATCTTTATCAAAAAAGAGAAAAAAACTTTGAACAACCAAAAGGATCCTAAAAAAACTGTATAAAATCTATGATAAAAGGATAAAAAAATATAACTCACGTATACATCAACAACATACTAATTTACCGTTAAAAATTTTAAATTTGTTTTTCTATGTAATTTATTTTTAATGTACAGATGTTAATTTCAGTAGTTCTTATTCGTGTTTCTCATAATTGTAACGAAACTTTTTGTGAGTTTATAAACAATTTATATCGAAACGTCATAAATATGTATTAGTTAAAATCGATAATAAAATCTAATGGACAATTAATAATTAATGAAAAATATAAACATTAAATTTAAACACAATTTGTTCAACAGCTTTGTATTTTCTTTACGTTTAAATAGTGATATTTACATACATTTTGTAAGTTAACTGAATTACTTACATATATTTTTTAACTAAATTGAATTACTTATATTTATTAATATTGAATTATGTATTTGATTTACACTCCACAGATCGTAAAATCATACAGTTTGCGCTGTAGTAGTAATAGTTAAGACTGTTATTTTGACATTCTACTTCTTTTAGTGAATTTAAAAAGCTGAACCCTTTCAGACCTGACATTTAGGAAGCCACGAAAAATAGTATTTTGTTACATTTTATTAATTTACATGGTTTTAATCAAACGTTTGCAAATTTCTAGAATTTTTTCTGACAATGTCAGAAAAAATACACATTTTACAAACTTAATGTTCATACTGATTCACAGACATGATGCAGAAGATTACATTTAAATTATATCACAGATCCGGAAAAAGATAAAAAAAAGTTATCATCAATCGATAAAATGATCAAAAAATAATTACCAATTTTTCCAACCTCCAACAACACGTGTTTGCTAATGCGGTAATATATAAACCGTAAAATAAATTTTGCAATTTAAATTTTATTCTTAAATATATTTTGTCTTTGGAAAAATAAATTTCAACACTTAAATTTCGGTTTGCCCACAATGATATGATAAAAAAAATACTGAACTCCGAAGCATTGTTAAAGAATACATTACAACTGTTAACGAAATTCATAATTTTAACATTTTTGAACCTTATTACTGATGGGTCATCAGTATCGAATTGTAACGATCTATATTTTAATTTTATGATGAGTAAATGTTGAAACTTTGTAAAGTTTCAAATGTAATAAATTAAATAATAAAAATTAAAAATTAAAATATATTTAAAAAATGAGTTTCACGATTTGTGAATATCTCATTGAGAGCCACGGTTCGTGTACTTCTCGTTAAAAAACTATGGAAAAAATAATTACCTAAAAAATTATTTGAACTTTAAAAATTGATAATAAGATTATGTGCGCAATATCTACTTTCCCGTTGAAAGACTAGCTTTGTCCGCGAGTGCATTGACTGAAACACATAATTAGTTCTAACGTTGTATGAATTTGTTTTTTGAAAAATTGGACAATCTTTTTCTCACAAAATCTTTTTATAAATATAGGTGATTGTGATAAATGTTGATAAAGTCTTACTGGTTTAATTTTTGGAGAAAAAAATTGTCTAATTCATCAAAAAACATGTTTAATATTTTGTTGTTTTTTAAAAAACTTTGCTTTTTAATAAACAACTCACTCTCTCAATATAATATAGATTTAAGTGAATTTTGACTTATATGAATTTGAAGAATGCGTTAACAATTTATTTTGCAATTTATTTTTAATTATTACGAAACATTCAACTATATTTGCCAAGCTGCAGATCAAACGGAAAATTTTATTAAAACTAAAATAAACTGTCAAATTAATGAGATTTGTCCAATTTAATTATTTTAGGATATTAATATAATTGTCTGTTGATGATCATGTATCATACTAATATAAATCTCAAGCATATCAAAGTATTACGAAAATCTAATAATTGAATTATCAAATACCTATATTACAATATATATAAGAACTGTCAAACTGTTGAAATTAATATACGTAGTCTGAGTTGTAAATGCGTCAGCACGAATTTGACATATGAATTTGAACGCCAACAGTTGGACAAAAATAATGTAGACTAGAGTGTGGTAAGAACTAATAGCAATGCAACTAAGTAATGAAAGTATAATTTATAAATTGCAAATGAAAATAAGACAAATGTATTTACGATTGACAAATTAATTATTTTTCATAATTAGATTCATTTGAATAATTGAAGAATCCTAAAATTAATTTAATTTTTGTTATTCATGAACAAGTAATTTTTAATTTACATATAAAAATATTACTTTTCTTTTATTATTAATTATCTATGTTCATTTTTGTAACGTACTTATATAAAACTGTTGACAAATAGACTAAGGAGAGTTAACATTATAAATAACTTATATTTAACTTCAATCAAATGTGAAAAAATATTTCATTACATATTTATCATAAAAAATAATGACTTTTGATAATTAGAATTTTTTTTTATTAACATCTATACGACGATAATAATAATTTGAGTCAATCAACACAAGAACTACTTAATTGTTCAAATTTAACTATTTTAACATTGAAATTTTCATAAAAGTTTTAATTTTTAAAGAATTTATTCCACGTTTTCCACAATTATTCTCTTAAGATTATTTTTTCTTTAAATTTTAGCTATAAGACTATTTTTAACTATAAAAGCATAGGAATTTTTTCTTCTTATTGTAATACTAAAAATGGAAAGACACGCTCCGTTTTACTGACAAATGCTTAACAGCGTTTTATGGAACGATAAGTCTATTTTTCTAAAATTCAAAATTGAAAAAAATTAAAATGAAACATTACACTCTTCGATTGTCTTTATAGAGGGGAAACAATTCTATTATTAAATCTCCCAAATGGACGGTATATTCCACCAGTTGAACTTAAACTTTTGTGACACTTTGAAAATAGTTTAAACATTTGTAATGCAAAACAAAGTTGCATTCCCTGGTTTTAACTTCCAAGCAATTCCAGAAGGTAAATTATTATTCAAATTGTAAAACAAATTTTTAAGTTTTTATAATATTTATAGTAAATACTAAAAAGCACAAAAATTATTATTGCTAATTTTGTTATTGAACTCAAAAGTTTATGAAAATAATCTAATTAAAGGCAGGTTCAAATGTGTTTTGCCATTCTAATGGAAGATATTTAAAACTAAACTTTTTAAATTACGATTTCATTGTTTTTATTGTGATTTTGAATGATACTAATAGAAATTTGAAATTTTTAGCTGCATGTTTGAAGACTAGAAAAAAGGACTCTTAACGGAGTCAATTTCCAGACAATTCCAAAAATTTAACAAATCTAGGTGAATCAAGACAATTTTAACCCTGAATATTTCAGAAATATCCTGGTTAAAATTCGATTTCCTTAGCATTCCAGACAAATCCAGATTGAAATCATATGCATATTTCTGGAAAACACAGGAAATTTCCGTTGCAAAATTCCAGACATTTTCAGATTAATTTTTTTTTATTGGAATTGCCTGGAAGTTTAAACCAGGGTTAACGTAAACTGCAGTATGCACATTTTACAAAAAAATAAAAAAGTATAAATATAAAAAAAGGATTTGGAAAAAATATTAATTTTGTTTTTCTTGAGATTCACTATGTGTGAACAACTTGACGATAAGTATAAACAATATAAAACAATCAAAACTTACAAAAATAAAACAAAGAAAGAGAGGGAAAAAAAGTTTATGGTGTTTCGTTCAAGTGACCATGTTGAACTCATCAAACACACATGGTCACCTTAGCTTGAAACTATACCACGAGGCTATACTTATCCGACCTAAGCGAAGCTTGTGAATGTCATCAGTCCCCATGTTGTTGAAAAATGTTTAAAATTGAAAACATTGAATAATCTAGATAAGTCAAGAAAATAATAATGAAAATAAACCTAAAGGCATAAATTAATTTAAAATTAAAGTAAAAATTGAAATTATTTGTTCTCAAACTATTTACTGTTAAAATCAAAATGATCAAAAATATTCAAATAACTTTTCTTGAAATGCAGTAAGTGTGAACAACTCAAATTTTTTTTTTAAATTTTTATTATTTATATTTTTTATTCTTATCATTAAGTTATTCACACAGTGAACCTCAAGAAAAAATGTTTTAAATTTTGTTTTTAATTTTACAGTTCTAGCAATATTTAATGTTCTCTAAAGGCAATTTTTTTTTATTTTAAAGAAAACCTGTTTGAGAACTTATATTTTTAATTTTAATTTTAATTTTAATTTTAATTTTTGATTTATATTAATTGTAAGAAATTTTATTGAGAATAACTTTGTATTAAAAATATCTTCCAACATTTCAAGTATATAAGGTTTCAATAATCTGAATTTTCACTTATTGGGATATATAGAGTATGCACTTGTTGGATATATTTTTTATTATCATTTCCGTTGAAATTACTATTCTCATTAAAATTATAGTTCTTCTTAATAAATTTATTTCGTTTTTCTCTTTCAAAACGAATAAATAATTTATTCACAAAAAAGTGTTGAGAAAATGCAAAAAAAATTCATTAATGTATATCGCAAAAAATGGTAACTTCAATTCATCCAATATTTTTTTGTCTACCAATGTAGATAAATTAATCAAATGTTATAACAAAAAGTATTGAATAGTTTTTTTCTTCACAACAAATGAATCAAGTTTAATTGCCTTTGTCTAATAATCAATTATAACAGCGATTCAAGATTCTTATTTTCAGAGAATAGAACTGTATTTCAATACAAGATTCTTCGTACATTTGTGTTTAAAATTCAACAAATATACGCAGATAAATTCCACTACAATTACACTCACTTAAACATTGTTAAAGTTTTGTTGAAAGAGAATCAAAATATTCAATTCTTAATGGTATTTTCTAATGTAACTTAAAATAATAAAGTTTTCTTAAAATTTAATTTAGTTTTTCAATATATTATCGTATTATTCCCTAAAATCAGAGCAAGATCTTTTCGAAACCAAAGATAAAGTTTAATCTTAAAACTTAACAAAATATACATATAAATAAACAAACCATGTACTTTTTAAAAATATTACAATTAAAATTCTAAAATCATCTCAATTAATCTATAATGATTTTATTACAAATATTTAAATTAAAATTAATAATAAACCAATACAATATTAATTAAAACATATTTCGAGATTAAACTTTGGAATTACTTTAATAACATTAACAGAATTCTGATAAAAAATGAAATAACGAATCTTAACATATTTGATCAATTAATTTACTTATTAGTGCAGTGTATTTAATCATGTTTTGGCATATATCAAAGCCAAATTATATGAGACATAAAATTATGAAGTTCATTGTACTGCCATTTTGCATTAAAGGGAAGCTACACGTGGTTAACATAGATAAACAAAATTAATAAATAAAAACGGAAATGTTCTTTTTTGTTCTAAAACTGTATGAGTGTAAAGAAAAACGTTTGTCATATATTCTCGACATAATTTTTCTCCATAGATTATGCAAAATAAAATTAGTTAAATTGTTTTTGTTGAAAAAGTTTAACTTTAAAAAGCTAAAATTAACCTTTTCTTTAATGGTAATGCTGTATTTATAATTAATACTTGTTGTTTTTCTTTACTTTTTTCAGTACGAGTCAACTTTTATGAAAATAGAGACAAATGTTTTGATCGACTACTACTAAGTAAAGATGAGTGAAGAGGGACAAAGTAAAAAAGAACGAAAGTGCCAACTGTGTTCTGCACACGGGAAATCTTTGTCTTTCAAGGAGCATGGTCGCTATTGCAGATACAAAAATTTAATTGCTATTGGCGAACACTGGTGCAACATTTGTGCGACAATTTTAAATAAACGCTTCAAGGCGGCTGCATCAATCAAAAGAAAAAGGCATAGTGACCAAGACAAGAAGAAATCAGAAAATCTGCATCACGATGAGATTCCCCCTGATCAGACTATAAATGACGACACCTTATTTTTATGTAAAGCATATTTTAGGAAAATGTCAAAAGTAAGTCTTATAATTATTGATAAAAGTTAATTTCAAATAATTTATATTTCTTTATTAACCCAGCGTCACACGCATTAAGGAGATTTTACTGCAAGATTTACCATTTTACTAATAACTTTTAAAAAATCAATCGAAGTATAATTAATGTAAATTTAGTTTAAATTTTTAACTTCAATTACGACAAAACTTTTAGTCGGATCATTGCATTACAAATGAAAAAATATAATTTATTTAACAGCGGGCAGCGCGATTGTTAGCAAAATTTTCATCATGCATTGGTTCTGCATAATTTGAGTTCGCCAAAAATAGCCAAACTCAAGTTCCGGCAGATCACAGTGAGCTTCTACTTTACCGACAATGCTCAAATTCGCAAACTGGTCAGTCGTGACGATTAAAAATATTTTTATGACGGTGAATTAAAGTGTTTATAATTGATAATAAAATAAAATTAATTGAGTATTATATTATTCAATAAAAAGTTATTGAGAGTTATTCAGCGAGCGTTAGCAAAATGCTCTCGCGCGTGCGTTGTTTAGTATTTTAATGTTGTTTAGGAATTTAAAGCGCGTGTGACGTCGGTTTAATAAATATTTATCTCAAAATGTTATTTGTTCACATTGGGCCACAAATTTTATAGGTGCAGAGGATACCAAGTGATAAGCCATTAGAAGATTGTGGACAAGACAATGAAAAATTAATGGTAAGTATACTGTAAAAACTATCCATTTGAATGCAATGTTAAAGTGTAAATCAATATCAAACACTTAAACTTAAACACATTGGTTGAAATGTTTGAATCAGTAAGCATATTTAGATTCCATTAAATTTAAGATAATAAATTATTACATAAAAAAAGATAATAATTTTAATTTATCACCAACAAAATAAATTAAATTTCATTATGCACTAGTACTTCTATATTTTATTAATATTAGAATAATAAAAAATATTTTTTTTTAAAAAAAAGAAGATATTATTAAAATAAAAACATTCTAAGTTAATTTTTATTCAGATACTTTGTATGTATTAATACAGATTTTTTATATATTTTTTATTGTATAATAATAAGAAAAATATGATGTGCAAAAAAATTACATTTTTATAAGTAAACATTTATATTTTTTTCTCGAAGTGTTGTCAAAATATCTGTCATTTGCATTACAGTACCGATAAAATAAATAGTTTAATTGGATTTATTTTATACTTAAGTGTTGAAAAGTCCTTATTAAAGTTCCAAAATATTTATTTTTATCAACGTTTAATCTTTTGTACATACAATGATTAGTTTCAAAAAATACAAGAAGTTATTAAATATATCTAAATGCTTCGTGAAAATCGATCAAAGTTTATGAATTTAATTTTTATCAATTAATAATGTAAACTGAATTTCTGCTAATATTATTTCAATAATCTTTTTTTTTCTAAATTTTTTTTCTTATTACTAATTTTAATACATAAAGAAATAAATCCTATGTGTATAAGGGTTTTATAAATATTTGTCTTGAACAGGTGTATTCGGGTACTATTTCAAGTAAGACAATACAAAAATTGCTGAAATCAAAAAGAGTGAGATACCTTAAGCAAGGAAGAAGAAATCTTTATCTACTAAACAATAACGATGTGAGTAAACATTTATTCAACACAAAAAATATGTTCGTTAAATATAAAATTATTTTTACGGTTTCAAGTAAGATACTTTTATTTATAATTTTTATATTTTTAATAGTTAAGTGTAGATCTTGATGATGACGGAGATATTTCCATACACGATTCCGAAAAATTGTCTGGCAGTGAAGCTTCGGAAAATTCTATGGTAAGTCAGTATATCAGATTATTGTACACTAAAAAAAAACAAATTTATTTTACAACACTTAAACAAAAAAGATACCAAAAGTGCTGTGAAATGAAACACAACTTTTTTCAGTGTATAATAATTCTAAAATAACTTTATTCTCCAACTTTTTTTGATAACTCAAAAATACATTTTTTGGAGTTGATTTTTGCTAAGTTGTAATTTAATAATGCTAGATAATAATTGCAAATCAAGGATTTTTGGAAATGTAATAAATGTTTCTTAATGAATAAATACTTTTGTAACTTCAAACACGACTATGGGGTTAATTAATTTTATGTGATGTATGTAAATTATTGCTTTCAAAATTTTTAAATTTTTTTTAAATTTTTTCATTAAAAATAATTTATTATTTTAAGACAATCAATTTCATAAAAAGAAATTTGGAATATCCATAAAAAAGTTACTTTTATTGGCCGAGTTATAATTCTTAATATTATTAGCAAATGAAGACTGACGAAGAATTGGAAATATCAGCGTTAGAATTAGAAGATAAACCTCCTGCAAACCTAACTGATGACAAGGATAAAATGATGATCGTAAGTTAATCGTAATTAACTGCTACATAAGATAATCATTATTGCACTTATTTACAGTTAACTTCAATTATTTGTTCCATCACTAACTTCACCATTGCCAAGTTTTAATTCGATTTTACAAAAAAATTATACTCAACATACAAAGTTATAAAAG
>JABFPM010005494.1:0-11192 GCA_022817325.1 Idris sp. 1 HC-2018 | reverse complement strand
ATATAAATCATTCTTTGTGAAGGATTTAAAATCATGAATAATTGATAAATTTTAATATACTGAAGATTCATTAATTAAATAGAATAATATTTTTATTGTTCGATTTAATATCTACATATTTACGGGTACGTATCAAACAAAAATTTCTATAACCATCAAATACAATAACTGTCACGTATGGTTAAATTTACTACATTTCCGAGTTGACATTACTCAGTTAGAGGTAAGTTGGCCAAAAAACCAACTACAATTTTATAGTAAAGGTTACCGATTTTTTGTATGAGTGCAACTGCAATCAATATAAAAGAAAAATTATAAAATGAAAATATTTTAATTAATATTTAACAAAATGTATAAAGAATAATAAAAAATCGTCTAATTTAAAATAAAAACAAATGAGCAATATAAGTTTAAATTTTATTTTTAACAAAATGTTGATTAAGAAATATTTACTCAAGACTTGATGTTTGGATGATTTTTTTTATAAAAAATGCAGATATATGATACAAATTAATTAAATTTACTGTACTTTTCAACTGTTTAATTTCAAAATTTTTCATTAATTCTAACAGCTTAAATAATAATACCAAAGGAAAATGTATTATTAAAGTACATATTAACTTTAATATGTTTGAGTTTGGTAATTTTGGTCCAGCTGATATATCACTTCTTTTGCTGTCTCTTTGATCCGCCCTTTTTCATTTCACCGGATAACCGCCTAGGATGTTGTTACGTAATATAGATGTATATAACGATATCTTTCACGAGCGTGTTGCCGTTACGCATCGTCATATCGAAAGCGTCAAATGGAGATTGGAATACGTATCACTTCATTTTGCATAGCTGGCTGATGTACATGCTGCTATACAAAAATAAATGTTTTCACCCCCCCCTCCCCCCAACTATAATTTTCAATTTATCTTTATCTTCTGGCAATTCGTGTTAATTAATTAAAATATTTGAATTGCAAATAAAAAAAATATAACAACTTATAACTTTTTTCAATTAAAATTGAACACGGAATCCATCACTTTAATTATTAATATTTATATTTCCTGTGTATTATCTTGAAAACGGCGTAGGTTTTGACAGATGTACGGACAGTAGTCACGCATCGCTATAAACCTCTTGATAGTTGAAAAATATAATACTTGGCGTGTAGGTACATTAAGTATAGCGAACTTGGCGAAGATTCGTCTGGCTTGTAAATCTAAGTTATCATTCGCGTCGAAAGTAAAACTTTTGCATATCAAATAAGATGAACGGCACTTGGAGTGCAAAACTGGAAAAAATAACTAACTCATATCCTGAGGCGATGCGAAAGACCGACCGGCAGTTGTTCAGAAAGTTGCGATAAAATAAAACTAAGAAAGTGTCGAAAATTGATGAAGAACGCAACAGAAAGGAATACGAGTCGAAAAGAAAGAGAGATGCCCCTAAAGCAAGTTTGTATTTTGCTTGCGACCCCATTCATACTGACTGCAAATTTGATTTGAGTATCCTGCACAATACGAATAATTCACATTAATTAGTCAATTTTTATGCTTTTGTTCAACAAAATTTTGACATTCAGCTTTAAACTTTTTTGAATATAAAAGGTGTTTTTTTTAGTTGACTTCCGAAGTGAATCAAAAATTAAAATTGTTTTAAATTAAAATTCATGAGGAGAGAGAGAAAGGGAGTTCTTTTTTTTAATTGTTTGAAATATAAAAGAACAAACATTTGGTCAAATTATGTGTTGTATAATGAAATTTGATGAAAGAAATTTTTGAGCACGTTAATTTAAATGAAGTGCATGGAATTATGTACACGATGGCTGGTTGGAATATTGATTTCAAGGCTGTACACTTTTATTTATTTTGCAAATTTATTTCACTCGGCGTATTCACTATTGAAATGAAATTCAGCGCTGCGAGTAACTGAGATAAACGTTGCATACCGTTAAACAAAGAGATAAATTAGTTTTATTAAAATGAGAAACTGCGAAACGACTGGACAATGCAAGATTGTCGAGATTTTTTGGTTTTTGGTGTTTTAATAAGCTACTTAAAAGTTGCATCCAACATTCAAATGCGAACGATATAATAATGATGTTTTCTCTTTGCACTAAATGTTGCTTGGAAATTCAGTACATACAAAAAAAGTCTGACAATTATTTTAAAATGAAAAAAAAGGGAATATAAAATTTGCCACTTTTTTCTGATTTATAAAATCACAATGAATCTTTTTTGCTGATCTTTTCAACGTCAGTTGCTTTTCCTCTTACATTATTATTTCTTAATATACACTTGTCTAACTTTTTATTTAGGTCAGTAATTGCAATGTTGTAATGTAATTAGTGCATTCAAAGATAAATATTTTTCAGAAATATGTTTTTAAAAGTAGTTCTAATTATCAGAACTTACGATTATGACAAGTACTTCTGATGAGCTTTATATTTTTGTCACTTGTTGGCAAAGAAAATTTAATTAATTTAGGTGTAATTGG
Source organism: Idris sp. 1 HC-2018 (assembly GCA_022817325.1). Classification (NCBI taxonomy): domain Eukaryota; kingdom Metazoa; phylum Arthropoda; class Insecta; order Hymenoptera; family Scelionidae; genus Idris; species Idris sp. 1 HC-2018. Next base: position 8,705 of record JABFPM010005494.1, on the reverse strand, counting down.
AAAATGAGAAAATACGACATAATGATAATGCAAGTATAAAATTACAATTCATTTTTTTTTATTTTGGATCGCGGTATAACTAAAAATAAGTACAAATAATTGCCAACATTTACAATTTACAGTTCACTGTGTCATAATAAATTGCTCATAATTTACATTCTTGTAACTTTACCAAGCATTGTTTTCCATTATCTTGTAGAGTATAATTTGTTTTTACTTGTCTTGAATCAGACTTTATATTTAATTACATGCAATTCAGTGTTTAATAAATCTCGTTCTATGACTGCATTTGTTTACATTGTTTAATTAGCAAAAAATGAATGTAAATTGAAATTCAACCCAATTAGGTGCAATTTTTATACTGATATAGAAACGTTTATATTTTTTGAAAATAAAAATAATAATAATTTTATTTCTGATTTGCACATCATATTCTAGCGTACAAGAGTAAGCATATAATGCGTCGTTTGATACTGTCAATCAAATACTTCAAGATTTTTATCATTTAAATTGGCCAAGAATACTGAAAAAGTAAATTTTAAATTTATGATTTGTTAGTACATATTGTTTTGTAACATTGATAAAAATACATCAACGTATCAAACTGACGTCACATGTTTATCGCGTGAGGTCATATATTTTTAGTTGGAAACTTGTCTTTTACTAACGTCATACATATGTATAAATTGTATTAAGAAGTTTTCTTTGGAAGGTCATTAGAGATGATGTAAAACCTTGTCAACACTTCAAATAATTTATTCTTCAAAACATTCTCTTATCATAAATTATTTTTATTTTCTAAATTTGTTTTACATCACTGTTCAATTTGGAGTAATTAGAATCAAAAATTTTGTTTACCTAAATCCTGTATCTATTTATAATTACATTATTGATCCCCGTTTTATATTCAAATTTAATAATTAATGTTCAAGTTACAGGAATATTGATTTTTTAAAGCTTAGGTTGTAAATTTCGTGCACCGAGAAACGTAGTTATTGCAAGAAATGTTTGCGACCAGCCACTTGCAATCACGCAAACAATACTGTTTAATCAGTATGATTACTCAGTTTTCAAATGTTATCGTTTTCACCGCCACTAATACTATAATTGGTATTAATAAATTCTTACTAGACGTTAACAATGTGTCTGCCATTATAGAAATGATAAGAGTTTCTTTTCATTAGCATAACTGCATTTCATTTACTTTTTTATCTAATTTATAGTGCATTTGTTATCAAAACAAGATAAAATATCATATATTTTGACATGAAAATTAAAATTAATGTACATATTTGTAAATATTTTGCAAACATATTAACTCTGATTTAGTTACAATAAATACATTATTTAATTAATAATTTTTTAATGGATAATAAAACATTTTTATTACATTTGCTGACATTGAATTTTTATTTTAAATTCTAATTGTTTCATAAAATCGAAAGCTAACGGTATCTATTTACGCACACGATGCGTATCTATTGAAAGAATTATTAATCAAGAACAATAATTTGTAATTACTGGCAAATAATTTGTAAAAAGAAAAGACATGGGGAAGATCAAAGGAAACAAAGAGTCATACAATCCAGAATTTCATTATGAGGATATGTATGTTCAGAGAAGCATATATATGTATATATCTATAACTCGCCAGTGGTAATTCCCTAGATAATGAAAACTCAGTGAATCCCAATATGAAATCGAATTTCCTTTAAATTTAAGTATATAAACCGATGCTTTTGTCGATGAAGCAGAGTATTCAGCAGTGCAAGAGATACAAGTTTATTTCTCTAGTCCAATTCAAAGCAAGTATATTTTATTATATCATGAGCATAATATTATTTAGAGGAATAATAATTTGTAATGTTCACAATACACTTATTATTTTGAAATATAATAAAAATATACATTGTTCATTGTATAAACATTGTTTACTCAATGAAATAATATATTTGGTTTATTTTCATTTACAGTTTGCCAACATGAAGATTACGATTTTTGTTCTCGCTCTAGCTGTGGTGATGATGGAAGCAAGAATCTACGATCCTCCAAATCATGACATCCGAAAAGACACCATACTAATCGTAAGTATTTGTATGCATGCACTAAATACAATATTTACAATATATTTTATTAGTTAATTTCTAAAAACAACAAAATATTATGATATACTTTTCATGCCAATGTAATTTACATTGTACATAATTTACATACCGCACATTTGTCTGAAAAATATCATTTTTGTTAAAAAAAGAATTTTCTGTTCATAATAAGAACTTGATTTTTAATTAAAACAATTTATTTTTAACTATCTCAGAACCGACCGACATTACCTCCACGATTTCCCAGATCAGCCCAACGGGATAACGGAGGACGTAACACAGTAAATGTTCAAGTTCAAAAGCCGATGAGTGGGCAAGATCGACGACCAAACATTAACGTTGATTATCAACGTCGTATTTGGGAAAATCAACGTGGGCACATCTCTGCGGGAGCTGGAATATCGAAATTCCCTGGCCAAAAACCGCAAACACACGTTGGAGTTCAAGGTACAATCAGATTCAAACGAGAAGCCATTCCTCTCGAGCTAATGGATCCACGTGAACGTTATCATGACACCGATGACAAAGAAGAACTGATAACAAAATCGGAGCAAGTATTTTCAGCAGAAAAATCGGCAAAGATAAAAAGAGATGCGAGTCCTCAAGGTTCAGTTGTTATAACTGGTCAGAAACCAATGAGTGGACCTGATCGTCGTCCAACTGTTAATTTAGATTATCAACATAGAATTTGGCAAGGAAGAAACGGCGAGATCACTGCTAATGGTGGAATTTCTAAAACTCCTGGTTCTAGACCCGACAAACATGTTGGAATACAAGGCACTTGGAGATTTTAATATGAAAACTAAATCTATTAATGATATTTACAAATTAATATGTTCTTACTGATGATGACAAAATATATCGTTTGTGTGGTTGTATAATAAAGAGATTTTAATGTTAACCGATTGTGGAAATAGTTGAATTGTATTATTAAATGATTAATGTTGAATATAGTGATAATGCAATTTTATATAAATTAATTTATGTTTTGAATGATCTTAATAGAAATGTGTATCCCTAGAGCTACCAATAGTGCAACCAATTGGTTCTAGTTTTAATGTATTGCGAAAATGACCGTTTAAATGATTTTTGATAATATAACTACATAATATCAAACTGCATAATAAATAAATACAAAAGTTTTGGAATATAGACCCATCGTTACAATATCCAAAACATTGAAATATTTTAATTATTGCATTATACATATATCAAATTAAAAAGAGAACAAATTCGTTATTTTAGAATTTTAAGGAGGTACTACTGATAATTGATTATTTATAATTAAATGATTTATCTCAAAACATCTTAAGATATATATAATAAAAAAATTATATTATTAATAATGATTTTATAAGAACTTATTTAATAAAAAACCCAACCGGTGTACGATTGGTAGTAGTAGGTAAATAGTATTATTAATGTTAAAAAAATGAAGTTTTTCACTCTAAAATTTACAGAAAGTAAAAACATTTATAACTGTCAAAAAATTTCGAACCAATCAATTAAAAATTAAATCTTTCATGTAGATTTCAATTTCAAAATTGTACAAATTTGTACCGTTAGTACACTGCAAAAACAGATTACTTTTTTTAAGTCACTTTAGTGACTTTGTCAGATTTACTGCCTCAAATGAATAATTGCCTCACTCAAAATGCCTTTTTTAATATACCTTAGATGCCTTATATTTAAACAACGTCACTATTTTCTGCCTTAAATTCAAAGACAGGTAAAAAGGGCATGAAAAGTGTCTTAAAAAAAGGCCTTTTTTTCGTAAAAATACATTTTTCAATCAAACTCTCTGAAATGTGCCTCTAAAAAAGACATTAAAATGTCTTTTTCGTAGAGCTTGACATAAAAAATGCTTTAACCTCAAAATTAATAAAGTAAATAAAATTTATTGTTGAAGTTTTTTGTATACAAAAAATAATCAACAAATAATATAAATAATAAAATATTTTGAAAATGAAAACTAATTAATAATTTTGGAAATTGTTTTATTTAATCAATTTTAATCAAAAATATAATTGATATCTTTTAAATTAATTAAAAATATTAATTTATTTATTCATTTATTTATATAAAAATGTATATATAATTAACTTAATTTTGAGTAAATTTTAAATTCTTATATACATTCATATATTAAAATGTTATTTAAGGTTTATTAATTCCTAAATAGCCGCCGCTTGTTACCGACAAGCTTTTATTAACAGCTTAATCTTTCTTAGGAATTTAAAATACTTTCAAAGTACGAAAGAAGGATTCTAACAAAAATTGGCAATGAATCTAATAAATTTTGCGAAAAATTAAAATATCACACAAAAATGCATACTTTTCCCGGTGTATAATTGACATATTTAATAAAAACTGCCTTATATGGTTTTTATTATTACTAACATTTTCATTAAATTTAACAAACCTTCATTTTGATTTTCTATGATATTTCCTAGCTCATTAACATTATTTGCATTGAGTAAAGGAATTTTTTCAGGATGAATTTTCCCTATGTGGGTTTCAAATCATTTCCATTTAGAAAAAGTAGCTCTACATCCCTTAAAAACACATTCCACTTTAAAATGAGGATCATTTTTGTGATAAATACCCACATGTGAAATTAATAATGTATCAACAATTGATATAAAATCACAATTTTGTTGACTTATTACAAGTCACTAAAAATGTCTCACTAAAAGTGACTTAAAATAAGTTCTTTATTTTTGCAGTGTAGTTCTGCTATTAATATAAGATTTGAGTTTTAAATTAAAAATAAATTGAGTCTAATCAATAATAAAACAACAACTATGTTACTGATTTTATAATAAAAAATAAAAATAGACAAAAATTGCAAATGATTAGAAATGAAAACCCTCAACCTGTAACAAATTAAAAATATTCAATTATATTTAAAAATATTTAAAGAAAATTGAAGATAATTTTTTAATAGAATTAAACTTTTATCATGTTTTTGGAGTAAAAACATAAATGAAAAATTATTAAATGATTATCGTAATACATTTTCTTTATGAAATAGTGTCACTAAATAATAAATGATAAATACAAGACAAGAATTTGCAGTCAATTTTGAGCTTGCTTGTTACTGCTGGGATGATAAATGACATTGTGAAATGGACAAACTTAAAGCTCACAAGTGTACACCGGAATCTAAAGTATTCTGATGCTCCAGATTCAAAGATGTAAACAATATTTAAGCAAAAGTATTTATCGAAGCTCTCACGTTTGTATTATACTATTTCTTATTCAAGAAAATATGAAAGCTGTGTTTGAAAACAAAAATATTTCGATTTGTTTTATAATTTTAGAACAATTGTCTTAGAAATTATTTTATCTTATGTGCACATAATAATTTATATTCCTAACCGTAACTGGATTAATTTTTCTTCATATTCCAAGCATACTTTGATAGGTATTTGAATAAAAATATCAACTGACATAACCCAGTCATATATCATATTCGTATTTGAATAAAGCGAACTAATTTCTTCATTTTATGCGTTTTTTACTTATTTATTTTATTTTTGCAAAATAAAATAGATAATTACTATTAAATGAATATTGTATTTATATTTGTTTAGTATTTATGTAACACAACGTTTAACAAATTTTCAGGTATTCATGAAAGATTTATTTTATTCGATAACGAAATATTCCTCGGCGTTTTAACGCAACGTTTGAATACGGATTTTGATATACGCTTTTCTTACTCGTAGGATTTTCGAAATCTGGAGTTACGCAGAATAAAGAGTCACGTATTTACGCGAAGCACAATACCCATTGGTTTTACATGCTCATTCGTAATAACCGCATGTCACGTTCATTCGGTTCAAGCTGGCGTAGCTGATCGAGAAACAAAATGAGACTGGTCCTGAAGTCACTATTCAGAAAAACAATCGCAGCAGAACCGGCAAAAATTATTGGAAATGCATTGATTTCGCGTCAACTAATAATACGCGAATTTCGCTTGCTAAATCAAATATCAACGGATTCGCCAGATTACTCGTTAATCACTTTTATTGTACTTCCATAACAATTTTATTCGAATTATTAGAACAAAAATTTGTTTAAAAATGATAAATCGAGTGAATGACAATTTTATAGGCATTTCGTGATGACATATTTATTCATTCATCATTTTATTTTCATTTTATAAATAAAAATAAGACAAATGAGAATCGAAAAATAAATTTTATTTTATTAAAATTGAGTTTAAAAATGTTATTGCAAATAAAAAATGTTTATTCACAAATTAAAATCTTGAACAAATAAATCACAGAAAGGGAGTATTGTTTTAAAAATATTTTAATATTGCAAATTTTAAACTTTATATGCAAGAGTAAAAATAATTTGTAGTCAATTTGTTAACTTTCTTGGTTTTAGAGCATAATATAATTTGGCTTTAACTATACTGCACGGCAAAGTAATATATACAATAAGTAATGTGTATCGTGCAGTAATTTGGTCGAGAAAGTGTATACGTTTTGCTTTATGAATTTCCTTCACGGTTATTTTTGATAATTAAAATTCCAGTAGTAACAAAATTGTTGAATTGATATTTAAAATAGTCTGGAGGAAAATAATTGATTACAAATTTATTGATTCTTCCAAAAAACAGTAGAGAGCGTCACATGTGCCAAATTTATACTCTTACATGTTACTTAAATTATACAAGTGTTGCTCCCGTAGACAAAAAAGGTTTCTAAGTATATCTATATTGTACGTGTATTACGTTTAATTTATATGTGGTTGTTTATGTGTGCAATCCAAAATTAATGAACCAAAGATCCCGCAGCAAATTTCTTCACGTGGTTTTAAAAGATTCAAGAGAAGTTAAGACAATACATTTTTCTGGAAAATTCTATAGAGAATTTAGATTAAGAAAAGTAGAATTTTAATTATACAATTAAATTAATATTTGGTGTGATTTTTTTAATAGAACTTCTTTAAGAGCCTATTTATTTCAATCTATTTAATACAATAAACAATGTTATAAGTAAATAGTGAACAATTAAAAAATCCAATCTTTACCATTTTTGTTATGTTTCAATATTTTCATTCCCCAAGGACATATTGTTCTTTCATAACTGAAAAACTTGTTTATTATATCGTTTAAAAGTAATTCTGATCGAAAAATTTGTCAGACAGATTGAATAATATAAAATGAAATAAAATTATTAATGAAATCACTGCATTAAACTTAAAACTTGTTTGTGCAAATTTGCTACACCCAAATACATCCTTGTCATATTTCACGGTAAAATATTATCCTCTCACAATGGTCTAAACAAATATTCAATAAGTTTTTTACCACTATGAGTAAAATCAACAAATCAAATTATTTCAAACCGAACTTGCTCTACTAATTTGGCCCTCAAAAAAATAACCTCAATTCACCAAGCAAGTTAAATTAAATTTCAATCAAAAAAAATTCTTTGTTCCAATCAAACATTCATCGATTTGTGCGTAAAACCTGTTTTTTTCCTCTGCTCTCGGCAAAATAAACATCGTTTCCATTTATGAAATGAACAACAAATCAATTTAACCCCCTTAATTCACGAATAAAAAAATGGTTATTTTCAATCCAGTTAGATGGCACAGTGAGCTTAACAAATTGAAACAAAAAACTCTTGGCAAGAATTACAAGTGAATGAAACCCCGAGTGTAAATTTGATGCACCATGCAAAAAATGGTACAAAAATATGTGTCTTACCGGCGCAGCTGTATCCATTTTTGTGAAGTATGTATCCGTCTCTGCAGTCGCACTCGTACATACCATCGTGGAGCTCGTAGCACAATTGCTCACAGGGCGAGCCATGGCCGCACCTCCCTGCAACAGACAAGAGGATATACATTAATTTAGGCACTTCGCCGAAGGAACAAGTGCGTTTATTACGTGTAACGCTCTTTGGGAATTCCACCGACTTGGTGGCCTACTTTCAGCCAAAGCTTAACAACAACGCAAAGATAAGATGCCTTCAAATGATACTCGGGTATTATTTACGCACAGTACCGTCAGACATATTCGAATAACAATGCTGTAACTGGATTTCAAGTTATAATTTTGTTCTAGCTAAAAGGTAATAACGATGTTATTTCAAAAAGCTAAATAATGTTCAGAACTTTTGCTCGATCACATATCAACGAAACCATTGTAAATATATATACACGTAAATAATGTGGTCGATGTAATTTTCGTTTTATCGATTATCAAATATGTTTTTATTAAATGAGAAATGATAAATGATGCGAAATATTTAGTTGATTAATTAAACAAATGAACGAAAAGGATGTTTCGTATTACATTTTACAGAATATAATGATATATAAATAAAATCTTTAATGTATTATGTACAGATTTGTTTTAATAATTTGTAGTTTGTTATTAATATGCATAAACTCTTTATCATTTACCTGCCTGATGATTATCATATTTAAAATGGTAGTGATGTACATGAAAAAGCAATTATTACAATATTTATAACCTTCGTATCATAATTATTTTGTATTTACTTTAAACTGGTTAAAATTCAAGTTATTTTTTGACAATAGTTTTATTAATTTATGATAATATTAATTGTATTATCG
>JABFPM010005492.1:0-11193 GCA_022817325.1 Idris sp. 1 HC-2018 | reverse complement strand
TACTGCATGAAATGTTGACTGGCAAAGTAAATCCTAATATTAAATTTATAATTGTCACTGAACCAAATGCTGAGGATTTACATACCAAAGAGTGTGACGAAATTGGGTATTTTTTTTTTCAACTAATAGTAATAATTTTAAAAAAATGGAGAAAAAAAGTTATAGTCTATTTCTTTTATAAATTAATTGTCAAAAAAAGGAAACAGTGATCGTATTTATTTTTCCAGCTATGCTTTCTTCAATTTTAAAGAATATGTAAATAATCCTAGCTCGAAAGACGTTACTTTAATGGTAACCGATGCTCTGCAAACAAAAAATATTGGAATATTAAAGGTAATTAATAAAAATAAAAAAAAGTAATTTAATAATAATATTTTATGTATACTGAATTTGTATAGATTTCTGTGGCGGGCATTGCAGCAATCAAACGAAGTTTCTCATGATAAATGCATTTTCAAACGTAAAGAACCTTTCACTTTGTACAAAAACTCAAAATCAAGATCATCATTTCGTATTTGGATTCGTAACTCATTTTTTAAAAAATTATTGGAAATGAAAAAAAATTGGCTCACCTAAATTTAATTAATTTATTTGTCTTACAACAATTTTATCAAGCTATTTGAAGACCGTTTTAAATGTTAACAATTTTTGTAAACATTATTTCAAAATTTGTTAAACTGTTTCATACACGAGTTATAAAAATACACTTTTTAAATTTTGGAAGTTTGTTTTTTCTATTTTAACAGTACATAATAAAGCCAACAATAACAACCCTTTACATTTCTTGCTTTCTTTGAATAAATAATTTTTGTGAAATGTTCGAATTAATTATCGGTAATTTATGTTGAAAAATGTTATACGATTGTAAAATTGAAATATTTCTTACTCAATTAAGAACTTTTAACTGAACATGAAAAATAAAAATACCATTTAATAGTTATACATAAATATTATTGGTTGTAATAATAGTAACGCCAATTTCTAGTATTTCAAAAGTATGTATCTGTGTGATAGTTCATGTTTTTGTTCTTTCTTTTATTTCGAAAAATGTAAACGAAATGGAAACAAGAATAAATAGTGATAACGAAGACACATTACAGCTTGCATTACAGTAATGTTCACTGTGAATTCGGAGTCGAATCGTGATCAGAACGTCCTGGCAATACGCCAAATGTAAAAGAGAGCTGGCCTCAATTAGTCGGATAGTACACGCGAATATCTTCCCGTGTAGAGACAAATATTAATAACCATGGCAATAAACAATTTCAACAATTGCCGAGTTTACATCTTGTAGAGAGTCAATAATTTTACAACAACAGTTATTCAATTAAAACAATTAAACCAATCGCTTTTATTTAAAATAATTTATTAGATTTATCTTAATTGCTAGTGCTATTTCATGGCATCGTGTCCAATAACCGTCAATCTTCCTTAAATTGATTGTTTCTAGTCTCTAATTTTATTTGAATTTTTTTTAAATTTTCATAAAATTAAGGAAATAATAAAAATAATTTTTTCTGCAGATGTGTAATCTTGAAATTTAAAATCTTACCGTCCAGACTTTTTGTTTCTATTTAAGTTTTCTCAACAATTAATCCAAAATTAACAAAAATTACATTTTAAATTAAGCCAGCTAATTAAGTTTTTTCTACATTGAAATAAGTCTGCATTTAGAATTAAAAATATAATTTTTGTATATATAGATTTCTGTCAGTGAAGGCGTCTATTTTTATTTATTCCAAAGAGAAAAAAACTGTCATAGCTTATAATAATAATTATTATATTATAGCTGATATAAGATATTTTGAAAATTTATAGTTACGAAATAATTTTCATAAAAACTAACAAAACTAACAAAACTAACAAAACTAATGGATTTTATAAAGATTAGAAATGGTTTCGATGTAATTATTTTTATTATATTTTCTAATCCAGGATTTTCTGATTTTTTAGATATTTTTTTCATGTCAAACATCTTCCTTTCTACATGTTTGTTGATATGAGTTCGTTAGTTTGTTTTGTCTACAGTCATACACAAATCTCTGTTGTTCTGTGACGGAAGTAAATGTGAACGCAAATAGAACGACTAAAGCATCAAGAGTTCGAAAGAGTGCAACGAAATATGACTTTCCTTACTGAAAATTTGTTTGGTTTAAACCTAAAGGAGGGACTGGATTAGACGAAATTATGTAATATCAAGAAAGATTTTTTTGTAATAAATAGTGGACAAATTTCGAAATTGTTCAATTTTTTGAAGACACATAAAGAAGTATTATTTTACTGTTGAAAAATTGTAACATTGAAATTCTTTCAATAATTTATTTATTTTAAAAAATTTAAAATTTTTTTGTATCGTTATGAACAGTTTTTTTTCACATCTGCGAATAATGATAAATTGTCATGATTTGACCAACTTTAAAATGTGGTTATGATAATTTATCGAGAATTAAAAAAAAACATTGGTGTTTGTCGTAAGTGAGCTTAAGGTAGCATGATATTTTTATTATTTACAAAATGGATGTTTAAGAATTTACACATGTTTGTTTTAGTCACTGTCAGATGTGATCTTAAGATATGTCAAATTGATATTTAAAACATATTTTAGATACGAACTAAAAGTGAAGAACGAAAAATGTATAATAATAAAAAGATGAAGCTTGAAAAATAAAATTTGAAAATCTAAGATTAAAATTCGTACAAAATGCGATTGCTTTTTGAACCAATGTTAATTAATAGAAGAATTAAACATGAAAACAAAGTAATAAATAACGTACATTATTTTGTTGAAATTTTACTTTTAAATCAAGTCACAATTTTACAAATTAATCCAGTTTCCTTTCAGTGCTTACATTATTTTTTATTTCTGGCTTAATTCCATCACGATAACATCTATTGCAAAGAATTTTGCCAATTTTCAGAATTTCCGCGACTTAAGAATTTTTACTAATTAATTCTTAACTGCAAAAAGATTAAAACGTTCTGGCAAAAATAACTTTAAGCACTCCCTTTTTTCAAGATACTTTATTTATTATTTTCAAAAACTATCTACAACATAAAAAATTAGTTTCCCATAGTATTTTCAAAATGTCAGTAAGTCACTCACACATTTGCTCCCGGCAATTATAAAAATAAAATCTTTTTACATCTGGCTCCTTGCCATCCTCTTTTTGATGTCTACATCAGAAAAATATATTGAACCAGAAAAGACACATTGTTCTCGATTGCAAAGCCCATTTATCATTTCAAGCAACAAATTACTTTTTTCTCTAATCAACATTTTCCCTAATTCATTGATGCCACCACCTCCAATTTGGCCCGCAGCCACCGAATTGTTTATTACTCCTCCTACAAACATCGAACGTCACAACAAAAAACAAGGATGTTCCTCATCTAATCTCTTACAGATCGTCCAATAAAGACAAATTGTTTTTTCTACAAGTGGTCCCAAAGTTGTCACCATAAAAGAATTCATCGAACGCGACAGTTCTGAGAAGGCACCGAGTTAATGACTGACGTACCGTACGGTAATCAAGTGTCGATTGTGCCTGAGCTTTCGATGCCATTAGAAGAAGCGTCGTATCGTCCAAGCGAGGCGAAGACGGAGGGCGTCGTGATGCCTTGCGCCTGGCATTGGCAGCAGTCTCGAGATAGCCGTCGACTGGCTCCTTACGACTTCGATTTATTCGAGTTTTCCGGCCGAAAGTGAAAGAGACCGGTTTCAGAAGAAGTAATGTGCACAAAAAAATTTTGTTTGAAAAGTTTGCTGACCTTTTGACCCGCAAACAGAGGATTTAAGCAGGGACGAGCAAAGTTTCCCTTCTGAAGAGGTCAACTTTGCTGAAGAAGTCGACTTCCCTAAAGAAGTGGTCAATTTTTGTGCCCAGAATTTGACCTTTTCTCTTTCTGATTTTGTCACCGTTCTATTCTTGTGCCTGGTGTTCTGCAAGTGTCGAATTAACGTGTCGGCGATAGAAAATTGTTCTACCATCATGTGTCCGATCTGTTGAGGATTTTTATACGAGAAGGTTTGATCTTGTCAGGTTTGTAATCGAATAATCTACTGGTCTTGACATTTGGAACATTTTTGAAGATGAGCAACAGGGTGGAAGAAACAAGTGCGCATGCTTAGAAAAAGTTATTTTGAAATTTGTATATTCATTTGCTATAATTAGTATTAGAAAAATTATATTTTATTATTAATTATTGCTTCTAATTGCAGTCAATTAAACTTTTGATCCCTCGAAAATATTTCACAATCAATAGAACTTGAGTTAAAGATTATAGTTGATTGCAGAAATAGATTCCTACTTTTTTGTTTCTTTCTTCTTCTCCTTTTTATTCTATTTAAAAATTAACTTGTTCATCTCTTCAGGTGGAAGGTATTTAGACCACTCAGAATTTCTTGTTAGCTCTTTAAAGAGATACCTGTTACATTTCATATGCTTTATTAAATAGCTGCGCCACTTTTTTGGCACAGTTTTGAAGATACCCATCTCACTGAATCAGCACATAATACTTCTGGCATGAAGGCCGCGTGTCACACTTATCAAACTGCCTAAACATTGCTGGAGACAATATTTTAAAGAAATTTCTTCTTTTTTTCTTTCTTCTCTTATAATTTTTCTTTTATTTATAAACGTGTCATAAAGCAATAAAATATAAAAAAAGTTGCTGCAGTCGAAAGAACTTTTGTGTTTCTAAATCGTTAATTCGCAAATAAATCATTCAAATTAAATTTATTGTTGGAGTTAAAATAACTTGATTCATGTGCAATCGTAACCTTTTTTTAGTTTCATTTTCTTCATGTTTTCTAGTATAAGTCGCAGTGTTTACGAGGGGCATTGATATGTATATTTGCATTGACATATTGACAGCTTTTGTGAGCTTTGGAATTGACAGCGGAAGTGACCCAATTAACAGTGAAATAGAAGAAAATGCGGCCAGTCTCGCAGACAACTCCCCAGCAGCCAATCGCGAAACCGGTACTATGTTCGTGTCGGAAATAGATTTTGCTAAATAAAATATTCGCTCTTTAAACCATCTATTATATCTTGAATTAAAAATGTTTACGATCAAATTATAATTTATTATGATTGTTATACTCATATATATGTCAATTTTAAACTATTATTATTTAATAATTAACATTTTTAAACTTCCTTTTTAAATTAAAAATATGTTATAATAGAAACAATCTCTTTTTTAAAATTATAACTAATAGTTTATACAAATTATGTGTAGAGGAAATTTTATAATTTATTTTTCCTTCTCTTAAGGTTACGTTAAATATATTCGGTGTATTTCTATTTTTATGTGGCCATTGACTTACATTAAAATGAGACTAAAATGTTTGATGAGACTGCGAAATGATGAGCGATCAAAATGTTTAATGATTGTTTATAAAAAGAAGCAACAAATTCTTCGCGTAGAAAAATATTTTAATAGCTTAAAAAAATACAAAAAGTGAAGCATGTTGATGAAATAATTGTGTCATTCTTAATTGGAAAATTTGATTTTGTGTATAAAAATTTTGTGATTAATTAAACATTTATTTTCAGAAATTATGATGAATTAATTAGATCAAAATGGCATCTGGCGATCCAAAGAAAACAGGTATAATAACATCAGTTACAAATAATAGTTCTGTAGTTTTCAAATCACAAATTAATAAATTAATAGTATGAAAAAAGAAACAGTAAAAACATATTACATGCACTGAAAATCATTTTATTTAATAATCTATTAATTAAAATCCGAAATTCTAATATCAATTTAACTCAACTCTAATTAATGATTTTTAAGCATAAATGATTTTTTATATAAGTATAGAGTTATTAATTATAAAATTGGATGGACTGCTTTGTATGTGAGTTTTGAAAAATAAAGATTAAAATGTATTTTAAAGTTGGATTGAAAATATATTTCAATCTTTTTTTACTTTTAAAAATTTTTGTTTCTTTACTCAATTGTATTTTCTCTCACAAAAAATGAAGGATTGTTCAAAGTTATATTTATGAATTGAAATAAATCTATAAACACTAAAAATTGTCGGATGAAAACGATTCCCTTGAAATGTCACATTAATTTAAAAGACGTAAAAAAGTTGCAAATAAAAGAAAACAATTTGAGTATGACATTTGCAATATAGATTCAAAGAAAAATATTGTGAGAATGTTTCTACACAGTTAATAATAGCATTAAATGAGTTTCTCTCAAAAGAAAATAAAAGCAAATTGATTAGAAATCATCAATTAAAACGTTTTTATATCAAATTTACATAATTTGTCTTGTCACTGGCTCAATGACCTAACCAGTCTTGTTTGGCACGTTGTGCTTTGTAAGTTTACGACATGTAGCCTTGAAATTTTATCATATTTTTAAAAAGCTTAAATTTCACTTTATGAATCATTTTAATTGGAATTAAATATCAGTTTTAAAGAAGAAGACAAAAAATGAATTAATCAAAAAATATTAATGCTTAAACACTATTAGAAAACTTGTTTACAAATATTTTTTGACATAAAAATATTCACTAAGATCCTAGAAATAAACAATTTAGAGAGAATAAGAAAGTCGCATGTTTAGTTTCGGTATAGTATGAAATTGTTTATAAAAAAATCCATCGATTGGTAACACTATTTTTAAAATGCCATTTTCCAAGTTGATCCATTAATGGTAAGGCTTGGTTATGTTTTTTCTAGCATATAAATATTTCAGAAACCGATTATGTACTAATTGTTCCTAATTGTACTTAATTAGTTAATCGCTTAAAAACAATTGTAAAAATTATTAACTTTCATTTTACTCATTTTTATAAGAAAAATCAAATCTTATCTTCGAGTTTAAAATTGAATATAAGGAAAGAGCGGGCAAATAAGTGCTCCCCCCCTCCCCCCTGTTCCGTCTGAACGCTTATTGTTTTGTAAAATGTAGACATTAATTTATGATTTTAATATAATTGTTAGAGTGGTTCGTAATTAAGATTTTTAAGAAAATGTACAATATATGCTTTTCTAATTTTATGACATGAGAATTCAAAATATTTATATTTTCACGAAAAAACTAAGTCCGACTAAAGC
This sequence comes from Idris sp. 1 HC-2018, assembly GCA_022817325.1. Classification (NCBI taxonomy): domain Eukaryota; kingdom Metazoa; phylum Arthropoda; class Insecta; order Hymenoptera; family Scelionidae; genus Idris; species Idris sp. 1 HC-2018. Next base: position 4,114 of record JABFPM010005492.1, on the reverse strand, counting down.
CATAAAATTGTTCAAAACTTCAAAAACTGCAAACATGTTTATTTTCGTTGGAAAATGAGTTTTGACACTTTACATCTGACCCAAAAATTGTCGTCGAGCACCGAGGGTCATTTTCAATTTTCACTTTTTTAAACACTGATTTCAAAGAAAACGAAAGTGATGCAACTTGCACGCACAGGTTTGGGCCCATGTCGACTTGGGCTGGCCCTTTTGTCTTTCTAAACAACCAATAAAACGTCATAGTTTTTCTGTAAAATTTTAGGGCTCGAGTTTTTAGGAAAAGTGGATTTGTGAAAGCGGTCCGAGAGTCGTAATCAGCGATTTTCATCGGCTGCTTCAATTTTAGTCTCTTTTAGTGTCTCGATCTAAAAAATTGACCAGAGTATCTTCTCCTCGTCGGAATTCGATATTTTGTGCATTCGTAGCATTCCCACACAATTCCATATTTTCTAAAGCTCGTTTCCTGCCCTAATATTCAACCTTTTTTTCGGTGGGTTTTATGCTTTTGAGGCTTTTCCACCCAGATCCAATAAAAGATTGTTATATTTTTGGCTCAAAAATATTTTTTTTTATTTAATAACCCTTTCCCCCCATCCTACTCAAAATTTCAGTGAAATTTCATTAAAAGTTCAGAAATTCATACACGACAAAACACCCCCACCCCCTTAAGTGCGACTTAATTTGTTTAATTTTTAATCTATTATTAAATATTTTGCGGTATATAATAAGTGCAGTATATAACTATTGTCTTTCTTATGCCAAAAGAATAAGCCAACATTTAAAATATTAGCTTATAATATAGTAAACGATAGTATACACGTTTTTTAAAATTTTCAAAATGATTTTCCTAAACATATTTACACAAATAGAAATTTCAAATATAAATTGCATTTAATACATTTATAGAAACCGCTTGCATTTGCTATTATTATTTAAAAAAAAGAATTATTTTAAAATCATCTTTTCTTCGAAATAATTATGAAATTGTTTTAAAAAATAGACGATTTTAGATTCTGGTGAGTCAAATTACTTAGTTTTTTTCTATTTTGTAGGTATTTAATATTATACCTTATATAATAGATAATTAATAAGTTTGTCTGTTTTAGCATATGAGGCTATGTGGATCACAAAACTTAATTTTGCTTAATATATAATTTTATAATTTGAGAATATAAAAGGCCTTAATCTTAAATTAAATAATTAAAAAATTTTTGAATACTGCAAGTAAAAAAAGCAGATGGTGTTATTATATATAAAAAAAATGTGTTATTACAACAGAAATAATGCTAAAATTGGGTTTATTGTTAATTGTTTTTTCTAATCTTTGAATAAGTTTGGAGCTTTTGCAATAAATTTTACTTTTTTTGAATCGATTTTAATATAATAAATTACACCAATGTTGACTAGATACAACAGTGTCTAGTTAAGTTCCCAATTGAGTTGTAAATAATAGAGCGAATGAAAGACTGATTAATTCATGCAGCTGCTTTAAGATGATTGTTTCTCGTTAAGATGTGCTAATTTACAGTTGTACAGTGATTTTAAATTGTTTCACAAATTTTGAAGTATGCAAAGTATGTCAAGTAAACCAATTCAGGATATTTTTTGACTGTAATAATATTCTTGTCGAAAGCTTGAGCTCATCTGTAACAAATATATGTACTTTATCGTACAATTTTTTTAAAAATTATTTAGAGATTTATTGATAAAGTTTTATATTGTTTAGCAAAATTTTTAATCCAGTTAGAAAATGGTACTAATCAGAAAATCATGTGACCTGACCAGGTACTAATCAGGAACCTACAAGTTTTTCTGATCAGTATATAAGCCGATTACCTTATCAAGACCTGAAATGGAAACTGATATTTATACCCTTACAAAAAAATAGACATTTTCTTTAAATAATAACAATAATAATAATAATAATAAATAGACTAGAGAGTTTTTTACATAAGTATGTATAAATTTAGATTTTAAATTTTTAATCAGAAAAAACTCTTCTTGCTCCATCCAAGAACTGAACTCTGGCCTTCGCGGTGATAACCATTGCTTTGCCCCTTATTATACTGGTCTTTGTATTAAAACTTTACATTCATAATCACATGTAGTCTATCCAAATTAAATTGGTTATAATTGCAAGTACATTTTTATATTTATTTATTTAAAAATATTTGTTTAATTTAGCCGTTAAAAACATTCAATATGATATTATTTGACTAATAATTTTTATATGTTAAAAATAACATTAACATTTATCAATATTTCAATAATTATAATTGTTACTATATTCTAAGTATTTTTTTATATAAATACTTTAAAAACCTTTTAAAACATAGAAAAACGTAATTTAAAATTGTTTATTCATTATAAATTCAAGTTTATACATTTCCTGTATTTATGCTACATTTTTTAACATTAAAAGAATACAAAGTTGTTAACATAATTTCTATATTCACATATTATTAATCCTTAAGACGCAAATAAAATATAATCCAGTGTATGAAGTATCTATATTTTTATAATATAGAAAAATGCAGTTTCCGATAAGAGTCAGGCAAAGTGGCTTTCATTTCTAGAAACAGTGTTATTAAACATAAAAAATAGTTATTTTGCAGTGTTTTTTTGTCAGTTACAATATAAACTAAAATTAATAAGAATATTTAGGATAATCCAAAAAAAAAATCCCAGTATTAGGTAATTCATTAACTACTGTTCATATAAGTACGGCACACAACTGGAGATTATTTACACTGATAAAAATCGATTTTGAAACAACATATAGTTTTAGAATAGACATTCTTAAAATATTAGAATAGAATTTAACAACATTAAGTTTGTTTGATTTCGTACACGTACATTTAAATAGGAAATTTAAACTTATCTATTTTTAGAAAATTTATCAGGAGACACGTTAGTGTTTCCGGCCAAGTACAAAAAAATTGATTTAAAACAATGAATGATTTTATTATTTTGCATATACAAGCTAAATGTTCCAATAATTATTTCAATAAATTTCAATTTGAGTTTTAAATTATAACCTCTGTAAAACTTATGAAACTTATTACATTCAAATAAACTTTAATATTCTTTTTTTTCGACAACACACTTCAAACTATAAAAATAACTGTATTAATTTCGTTTTAATGTTACATTTAATTATTTAAAAATTTATGGTTCCACTTTTTGTTAAAGAAATGTCAATTCTGTTGAAAAAGTCTTATCAAAACAAATACATTCATATAGAAAATAGACAAATCCAGATAAGGATAAATTAAAATTTGAATGACATATTCATACTAATAAATGAATATGCAATTCCATATCGATGAAACAAAATGCTTGGACAAAAATCGCATAGATCCATATAGAATTTTTCTATATGTAAAAATTGTAATGTTAATTACATTTTTTATTTTATCCAAATTTGAACCAAAGTTAATAAATATCAATAAAATTATCTAATTTTTTCAGCTCGCGCATTCAGGTTTTATTAAAATGTACAATATTTGTATATTAATAAGAAATGTGAAGTGAGCCACTTTGCCCGCCGCTCCCTTACAGTTTAATTTTTTTCTGCTATAAAATCCTTTAATGAGTTTTCTTTAACGATTTTTGTTAATGAAAACGAATAGTGTAGTTAATATGACTTTATTGTCAGAAAGAACAGCAATGAATGAATAAAAATGACATCTGTTACTAATACATAAGATAAACAAAAGATATTCCATATATAGATTCAAATTTAAATTAAATAATATAAAACAATGTTTTTTTTTATTTAGATGTTGTAGAGTTTGAGGTTATGTAGAACATATACCTTTGTAATACTCAATATGAATTTTTATTGTATTTGTAAGGCCTTAGTTAAAAATAATTATGTTACGTTTCGAAATATTTTATTTCCTCATAAGCCTAGAATCATAATTTTTAATATAAATAATAATAAAAATAAAATAAAATATAATGTATATATATATATATATGTTAAACACTTACATTTCATCATAACTGAATAATAATTAAAAAGTTGTGTATTTAATATTTTCAAACTTAAATTTAACACAATATGCAATTGGTAAATTAAGTTTGAAATATGTAATCTGATTAATGTATG
>JABFPM010005491.1:0-11194 GCA_022817325.1 Idris sp. 1 HC-2018 | reverse complement strand
ACTTTCGTAGTGATTTAATAAAAGGACGCTGATGTGGATTTAGGATACTTCGATGATGTTCTTCAGCACTTTTTATGTGAAGTGGTTTTGATCAATTACGTAACAAACCTGTTTGTGCGTTAACTTGTGAGGGGCTGTTGTGATTTGGATAATTGATGACACAAAAACTTACAAGAACTTTTTTTTGAGTTTGACACGTTTAATCAACAATTTTTGTTTGTAATTTATATATTTTTTTAATTAAAGTATTCAAACTTTGTTTTAAAAAAGATAGGTGATAAATTTTATTTTACAAACTAACATGAATTTTATGTTTAATTCAATTTGGATAAGTTATTGCTTATAAGTGTTGGAAAAAAATTAGAAATATGAATCACAGGTGTGATTTTAGATGTAGGATATCATGGCAATCCTTGACATAAAGTTCACAAAATTCGACAACAGGCCATGGGGCTTTCGTCTGGCGGGAGGAAGTGATTTTCCCCAACCTTTAACTGTCATAAGAGTAAGTGTACAAAAAGAAAAAAGCATATCCTTGTATAAAAATTTTTTTGATACACTCTTTTTCTAGTTTTTACATTTCTTAGAAAAAAAAACAAAACATTCCTAATAAATAATATATGGTCCAAATGCATTTATGATATAAAAATACGCAGAATACTTTTTTCAATAAATTTTCTAATAATTTTCAAGAAAAATAATGATTTTATTCAAGACAAAAATTGAATTGCAGGTATCCGAGGAAAGTCTTGCAGAATGTATGGGAATGAAGGTTGGAGATGTTATTTTAAGACTGAATGACAAATCCATTAGTGATATGACACATGGACAAGCCCACGAAGCCCTTACTTTGGCTGGCAATAATTTTGTTATTACTGTTCAAAGGTTCGATTCCAACAAATTTGTTAAAAGATAATTTAAATAATAATTTTTAAGAAAAAAAACGTTAATTTACTTTTCCCGTAGATATTTCTGATTACCAGAAATATGAATTAATCATAGAGATATAAATTCGGTGACTCAAAGTATTATTTTTATCCACAAAAATTAGTTAGCTTGTAACTAGATATTTTGAAAATGATTAAATGTTTTTTAAATCCAAAACAATGTTGAAAAATAACACATTCTTGGCCAGGTATCAAGCATGTGCTTGACATTAGTAAACCGTTTTCGTATCTATTATGAAGATTTTCATTTCTTAATCTACCAATGTCATTGACACACATTAAAATATTAAAATATAATCAAGGTTATTTTAATTTAAATATAGTTTTATTCATCTAATTTCAATTAAAGTTAAACTTAAAAATTAATGTATTCTCTTTTATCTTCTTGTTTTCCAATGTAGAGCAGAAGATCCAACTAAACTGCCAAATATCCCTATTGAGGAATTAGTACCCTATGCAATTCCCGTAAGTATTCTTTTTTTCTTTAAGTTTTTCTTTAAATTTGAACTTACTTTTATTAAAATTATTTTAGCTTGAAAGTTTACCACCACTTGAACCCATCGATGAGAAATTAAAGGAACCCAATTCAGTAATTGAAGAAACTTCAATTTCTCTGGAAGAAAATACTAAAATATTAACCAATGGAGAACTGGGAGAAGAAGAACCAGAGGAAGAAAAGCCGACAGATGAAAACAGTGTAATAGTGGCAAACAAAGACATGACTGATGAAGAAATAGCTCAGCTTATTTTGGAAGAGGAAGAAATTTTAACAGAAAAGGGTCTTTTGGGGTAAATTCCAATTTTGTTGAAAAAAACTTCGCAATTCTCTTTTATTTTAATTGCATTGTTTGTTGATTGCAGAATTAATTTCAAAAAATTACGTCCCCGTCTAACAGCGTTAAAAGATTCAAAAGTCATTGAAGCTCTCCAGGATGAGTCCTTGGCAGATCCTCCAGTTATCCAGGAGCGAAAACGCACTACGACGTTTCTGCAGAAACCAGAACGGGCTCCGCCAGTGTTGAAAAAAAAGGAAGAACCTCCCAGCGAAGTGGAGCCCTATAAAGTGGTGATCAAAAAGCAGCCCAGAAAAAGTGTCACGGAAAAGCTGCTAGAAAAAGGACTCATCAAGCCGGAGGACGTGAAAACTCCCGAATCCAGATCTGAGGTAACGCCCTTCCTTGAATCCTTAGACACTGAAAAAATCGAAGACTGTTCACAGAGTCCAAAAGAGGAAATTTCCCAAAACGATGAATTTCCAAAATCTCAGGATGAGGAAAATAAACTAGATATTCAGGACAAAAACACTGAAATAGAAATAAGTGAAATGAATCCCATTTCAAGTGAAGAGTGTCCCAATATAACTGAAGAGTATCCCAGTTTAAATGAGGAATATTCCAATAACAGTGAAGAGTGTCCCAGAATTACTGAAGAGTACCCCAGAATTCGTGAAGAGTATCCTAGTTTAAGTAAATTTTATCCCAAGTCAGATGCAAAAAAGCTTCGTCGAAAGTCTCGTTATTTCGAAAAACACTTGCTAGAATTTTTTGCCCTTTATAAAAGACTGAATTCAAGTTCTAAAAAATTGTGTAAGAGAAGACGATACCTAGACAAATCGTTGTCCTTGTTCAATGAATCCGCTTTGAATGTTTTGCAATCAATTATTAGCTTGCGATTCAAATTAAATTTGTCAGATGCCACTAAAACTGCAAAAAAATTAAGCGAAAACAAACGCAGACTGTCTTACTTCATTCCGACAGTTCTTCCCGCAGAATTGACCGACCGTATTGGAAACGATTTCACGAGGCTCGTGGTTTATAGCGCCGTGCCAATCGTCTCATGCTTTATGCTGTACTTTTATATGTAGCAGTGTGTCAATAAATTATCCCTTCTGATCATTAAGATGATTTTTTGTACAAAAAAGCCACCGATCAAAATTGCATCTTGTTCAAAGGCGTTTGCATGTAATTCAGTAGCCCTGTAATTATGGTAGTTAGGGCAATCTTGTGGAGAAACACGAAGCAGGCTCGGCTCCGCTCATCATTATATCGTGTTTTCGCAGCCATTATAGTGCTTTATTGGCTCACAAATTCAGTCATTTATCAAATTAAGTTTCAATAACATCTCTTTGGCTCAGCTTATTTTCAACTTCAAAGCTTTCTATAACTTGAGATTTCATTATTTTTGTTGTATCAGCTTTGATTAACATTATTAGCATTCGCATATAGAACATATCACCGAACATTTAGAGTCATATAGAAATATTTATATAATGAACATGTAGAAACTGTTTGTAATATAGAACCTAATAGAACATATAATTTTTTAGACTCATAAAGAATATCTATATACTAAATATAGAATCTACATATCATATAGACATTTTTTATCATGTAAAACTATCTAGAACCATGTAGAGAAATAGTACCATACAGTACTATATCAGGTACTTGTTATCTTCATCGTTTATACTTCAAACATTCCAATATTTCATTGAATTCATTCTTTATTTCTAAAAGGATAATAGTTTAATTCAAAATATAAAATTTAGATACACTGTAAACCAGTTGCTGCAAAATTCAACAACATGTTGTTTTGTCTGGTTGCACACAACATATAGTTGAATTTTAAACTTTTTGTGTAAAATTCAATAACGTGTTGTTGAATTTTGAAGTTATCTTTTAGATCCTATAAATGTATAAGTTAATAAAAATAAAAAAATAAAGCAAATTTATTTAATTTATACTTATATCTTTCATTATTACATAATTTTAAAACAGATTAGTAGTAAATTATTTACTAAGAAGCTTTTTAAAAATGTGACATTTAGGTTATATTATTGTGTTACAACGAAAACTTTACAATTCAGACAAAATATGAAAATTACACAACATGTTGTTTAAAATCGAGTTGAATTTTCAACAACCCGTTTATAATGTACCATGTAGAAACTCTTCATCGTGTAGAACCATTCACAAAATATTTGTTCCATATAAAACCAATGCCATTACCCTCATCTATTGAAATTATATTTCATTTTCAAAAAAGATGTCTAATCCTAAATTTTGATGCACCTAGATCAACACTCCAGACATTTGCAACCAGGAGCCGCCTGCAGAATCTAGGCCTGAATCCAAGGCTGAGGTAATTGAAGTGACCGAAGCACCAGCAGAAGAAGAAGCTGACCAGGTAGCAGAACCCAGGATAGTAGAGCCTGCAGAACCTGAGATCCAAAAAGAAGACAGTAACATGGCCCAACCGATACCGTCTCTGACTACCTTCGACAAGGAACGGGTCCAGGAACTCGTGAGCACCGAAATTAGCCTCGAAAAACAACTCGAAAGTGTGCAGAGTCAGCTAATGGCTCTGAAGCAATTGCCAAGCGAAATCGAGAAGCACCTGAAGGTTGTGTCTGAACAGTTGCACCGGATCATGGAACTGAGTGGTGTGCAGAATGGAACGCCCACGAAAGGTGGGCATCAATGAAACAAATCCTTGTCACCGTTACTTTACAATTTGTAAATAATTAAATTTACTAATTAATAATCAGCACAAAAAAATGTGAAGTCAAAATTATTAACTTTTTTGTTCTAATGAAATTGGCTTTAATATTTATTTTGGAAATTTAAGATTTTAAAGAATTTTTGTTCACTCCATAAGTAACTGTGACAACTAGGAATACTGGGTTTGGAAACTCGACACTACTGAATGTATTGATTAAAATAATAAATAATGTGGTGATAACAAGAATCAAGTGTTTTTATGTTGACGTTTCATTAATTTGCATCAAATTCTTAATCCAAAATCATAGATAAAAACGAAATATCAGATAGAAATCTTCAGAACATCCCACCTGAAGAAGGTAAGATTTAATAAAGTAAAATTTAATTTCATTCATAAAAAGTTACTAACTATTAATCAAAAGTTTATATAGAAAGGAAAATTAAATTTCCAAAAGTCTTTGGCATACTTTTTTTAAATTGAAATACCTCGTATTACTTTTTGAAACTGAAATTATTTTGCATTATTTTTTTAAATTGAAAATCTTCGTATAATCTTTTTTAATTGAACATTCTTCTGTATTACTTTTTTAAATTTAAATTCTTGGCATTATTTTTTTAAATTAAAATAGTTACTAAGCTGTATTATTATTTGTAATAAAAAACTGAAATTGCTTTCCATTAGAAGAACAAAGTTGTCCGAAAGAGGAGCCGGCTCAGGAATCATGTCAGATACAAAGCAGTCATAAGACAGAAAGTATTCCAGAAGAAAATGAGGAGGAACTGGAGCAGGAGTCACAAGTGGATCACCATCTGCAGTCTGAGTCCACTGAGTGGGACGATCCTTCATTCAGCGTGTCCTTCAACGATCACGCTCCCCCGAACACGGAACCCACACAAGATAGCGAAACCGAAACCCGGGAGCTCGAAATTTCGTTACGAAGCGAAGAAGAAGAAGGCAAGAGGGTGAAGAAATACATTGTGTCTTATGAAACTAAACTTCTAGAAAAAAAAGAAATAAGGAGGTCGGAAGAATCTAGCCCTGCACCGTCTCATGGTAAATGTTTAATTGAAACTTAAAAAATGACAAATTTATAAAACGTAAGACAAATAATTATTTTCAGAACCTCTTTTTCTTTTTCATTTAATTTAAGTCAGGAGATAGTGTTAGATGTAAATTGTAGACGTTGATAATATCAAGTTTAAGATAAATGAGATAATGCATTCTAGGAAGTTTTGAACCCGATCCAAATTTGGCGCCACAAGATCAAGTGATACAGGAATTGCAGGTACAAAATAAGAAGAACATTTTCTCCGAGAAATGCAGTTGATGTGGCCCTGTGAATAATTACTCATGTTTTTGGATGGTTTCTACAATGTTATTTGTTAGAAATGTAGAAACCTTTAGATGATCCAATTTAAATGTCTACACAAATTTTACTATGAGGATATGTTTTTTATTAATAATTAATAATTTTCAAATATTTATAATAATTTTGTGAATACATTTTTCTTTAATACCTTTTAAACAATTTTTTTAAAAATAATTACGTGAATAATTCTTTATTTTTTGTAATAACTTCGATTAATAAAAATTAAAATTACTTGTTTTTTATGTTTTCAAAGATTAGATAAACTTGAATGAATTAGTGTAACATGCATGTAATTCTTTTTAGGAAGCATAAAATTACAGAAATTATATTTAATAAATTTATTTTATTTTTAAGTAATTTTACATTTTTTGTTAAAGTGACTCTGAGTACCTGCAACCCGATACACAAATGACTAAAATATTGAAATCTTAGTATCCATTTTTCTCAAGCTGACATTAATTTGAATTATGTAAACCTTGCAGCACAGGGCGAAGGACAAAAAAAAGTCGCGAGAACTTTGGCCTCAGGCTAAGCAGCTGGAGCTCACATACGGACGTCGGTGGAGGTGTCCAAACGATTTCTTTAACGATGATATGATCGCTGAAGTGCTGCAATCTCAGACAGAAGTTATTCGGGGCAAAGCGATGGGGTAAATTTAAATCACTTTCACTGCTAAGAACCAACAAAATTGAAACGACAATGCAATTTTCCAAAGTTTTTTTCTTTTTTCCTATCAAAAAGTAAATATTAACTTTCTTATAAATATTTAAAAATAAAAATAGATCCCTCGTGACTCGATGTAAAACAGTTTGCAAAGGTCGATATTGTTTATTTAACGTGATCGTGAGTAAGACTCCGGTCCTTGACCGCAAAGTCCACGCAACCAAAAGTGTGCCACTTGTATTTGATTTGTTCAAAGCCATAACAAAAGTAAAAAAATTTCAAAAGTCACGTATGATGCATTTTTATAGAAAAAAAATATTGAAAGAAAAGTTGCACAACGAATGTGATTAATTGTTGCTTAAAATTTGGAAGCTTGTACTGTAGTTATTGTTCACCAAAAACCTAAAACGAGGTTGAGTCATCGTTATTTCTTTCATTTTCTCTTTCTAATGGTTAATTTCAGCACTCGAAATATTAAACACAATACCATTTTGCCAGTCATGCACAGTTTTCCAGATCCAGATCACTAACAAAACATGAAAAAATAGTATATCACACTCAGCGTGTTTTTCTTTTAAAAAATTATCTGACTAATGATAACAAATTACGATGGCTAAACACAGAGTGAACTTCAAGAAATTCGAGAAAACTGCCCTGCCTAATTATGACCACCTGATGAATTCAAGCGTGTACAAAGTCATTCACAATATGGAACGCGAGCCAAAGAAAGGTATTCCTGCCAGACCTCCCAAAGTCAATGCTGCGGAGGACATCCTTGAAAGAGTGGTAAGCAATAAAAAATATTATTATTTTTAAATAATGAGTACTTGCATGTAATTTGTTCGATACAATTTAATTTGGATAAATAAATTATTTAAATTTAGTTGAGCTTTTTGATATAATATTTTACACATTTTTTTACATTATAATATTTTTATATATTATATTATAAAATATAACTTTTTTATACTATTAAATGGGACAACTTAGTGATGTATACATTATTCAACGAAGAGTGTTCATGAATATACTACGAGCACTGAAGCTCATTAATTATTATTTAAATTAATAAAAAAAGTAAATAAATGTGGTATTCTCTTAATTATATCTCTTATAATTATATCTCTTAATTATAGGAATTTGTTTGTATTACAATCATGTGTGATATGTATTAGTATATTATCAACCATTCTGGAACGTTTATTTAGAATATTTTCTTTAAAACATTTTTTATTTACAGCAAAATAAGAAATTACGTACAGTTTAATCACTTCATCATTTTATTGAATTTATACAATTGTAATAAACATTTTTAACTAATAATAAATAAATTTCTATCCTATAACTAAATAAAGTCAACAAAATAAATAAAACTGTATCAACTAATAGGTAATAATAGTGATATTATACAGAAGCATAATTTAAAACATTTGATCTAAATTGATTGTTCTGAATGTTGCCTGAATAGTAACATTTTTTTGGTGCTTTCAGATTACTTCTCTAGACTTTTTTTTCGATGCGTTTAAACTATTAGATTCTTCTTTTGAGAACATACACAAATTAATGGGAGTGAAATAAAAAATTAAATCACAGTTAAGATCTTTGTTTTGAAATTGTCCTATTTGACGATATATTAAATATGTCTTTTCTAATCATCCTCTCGATTTGTATTTTTCTTAAAGTAGATCTTAAGTACATAAATAACACAATTATTATTTTATTTTCGTAAAATTAAAAGAGTTTTCATTTTACAAAGATATAGCTATAATTTTCTAATTTTTTTTTCAGAATTCACCAATGGATACGTTGGACGACAGAAGTAGTTTGAGAAGCGTCAGCCACTGATGAAACATTTTTACAAGCCTACCTGGAGGATCCCGGAACAACTTTTTTCTCTCTCTCTCTTTCTCTCTATTCCTCCTTTCTTTTACACCTAAAAAAGAAATTTACACGCAATAAAACAACTTGTTTCACAACTAAAATGTTTACTTTTATGGTGCATCATCAAAAGGCCGATTTTTTGTTAATTTGATTGATTAATAAACGTCACATGAAAAAGCAATTTCTCTTATTTTACATATAAACTAACGTAATTACCTGGCTCAATTTATTATATTGTTTATAATAATTCGTTTTAGATGTTTAATCAATGTTGTACTGTCAAGATAAACTTTTGCATATATATAAACTTTCGCCGTGCAGCATAATATGAACGACGACTCATTAATCTAAATAAGGATTAAGAAATCATTATACGAAGGAAAATATCCTTGTAGCGGGGACAAAAGAAAAAGGTGATCTAATCCCCGAGCGTACACAAAGCGCACTGCACGAAAGTTCGATACAAAAGTATTTTCGTGTGCCACTTTTCTAATATAACAACGACAAGCATATCGGAGTTACATCACGCTTTGTCACAACTTTTCACCAGTGCACAAACAGCTTATAACTTTTTTTTCTTCTCCTAAACGACTGTTCACCACGAACATGATTTAGATTTAAATTTATTTTTTCTAATAGTTGCCTAAGACTTTGTTTTTTTTTGTTATAAAATAACTTTTAAAAGTATTCTCTATTCTGAAGATTGAAATTTGTAAAAAATTCAAAATGAAAAAAATCCAAGTGAAAAAATTGAAGATGAAAAAATAGAAGATGAACAAACAATTTATGGTTTATGTTAATTTATTATAATGCAAAATATGTTGATTTTAACATATACAAGGTAAAATTGTAATCAGGTATGGAATACAATGTTATTTGCAATTGTAAATGGAAATGTAAATACTCTCGTTTGAATAGATTGAGACATGCTTCTGTGTGGTTTCCCTTTGACGTTTCGATTTCGCTTTCATCGACGATGAAAGTTTTGTTGAGAGGATTTTGGACGGCTCGCCAAAGGATAATTGGGCCAGAGGAAAGTTTTCAAGTAGCGGCATTCCGCACGCCCCGTGGCGGTTACCAGGGTGCGAACTAGTTCGTGAATCATGCTTAGAATGCTTTGCAAACATAAATTGTTCGGTGCGGACGTCACGTTTTTGCCCTGTTGTTGTCTGTGGCCCGGCGTTTATGTGACTCAACTCTCGAGCTCACATGTGAAGCCGCTCTGACCTTACCTGAGAACAAAAACCTCGGACAATATCGCTTTCATCAGCATACACTCAGAAAAAATCGCATTGTTATATTAACTTTATGTTCATGGTTGAGGCATTTATAGTTAATACAAGTGAAAATATAGTAATTACAACTAGAATATCAGTTAACGTGACTATATTCACGTTAACTATATGCTCTGATCAGTTTTATGGTCAACTCAATTCATGTAGTAGAAGTGACTGAAAAAATGATTTGTCTAAATCAAAACAGTTGAAAAACGTAGTCAAATTTTACACTAATGTGATAGTTTAAAATTAAATATAAATCATTTTTTGTAATGGATTTAAAATTATGAATTATAATAACTAATAAAGTGTAATATACTGAAGATTCATTCATTAAATAGAATAAAATTTTTATTGTTCAATTTAACATCTACATATTTATGCATATCGAACAAAAATTTCGCTTCTATAACCATCAAATACAATAACTGTCACGTATGGTTAAATTTACTTTATTTCTGAGTTGACATTACTCAGTTAGAGATAAGTTGACCAAAAACCAATTAAAATTTTATAGTAAAATGTACCGATTTTTTGTCTAAGTGTACCTTTTTTGAGAAGCGTTACACAAAAATTATTTCTCATAAATGTGATTGATAAAAAAAACAAACAAAAAGTTATCTTGTTTTAGATTATACGATTGATAAATATTAAAAATAATATTTTCTTACCTTTTTAAAGTACCTAATTTTAAATTATTTTTAGAATTTAAAAATTTGGTATATTTTGAAGCAAATAATAGTTATATTTTTTGATTTACAACAATTTTAACTATAGAATAACCAAAAAATGTATAAGTCTAGGACTAGGCTCAAATTTGTCTTCTCTTAAATTTAATGCGAAAATGGACTTTTTTGTATGATTTATAATCAAGTAACTGCACAATCCAAAATGTATAAGTAGTCTCATTATTACAATATCAAAAAATATTAGAAGACTTAAAAAATTTAACGAAAATGTGCTAATGCATATAAACGAAATAACTTGTATAAAGTTATGTGAATGAAACAAAATTAGATAATTAATTTTAAAATTCACCAGTTAGTAAATGTTAATTTTTTGAATTTAGTTTTTATTTTCAATAATACTTATCAATGATGACCGATTTTTTTTCTTATAAACATGATACTTTTTTAAGAATTCAAATTTATCAATTACTCACACTATTTACGATTTTGAATTGCAATTCATCTTTTTCTATATTTAGAATTACCAGTAGATAATTTTTTTATTCTCCAAGCACATCATCATAAGAAATTTAAAAGATATGTCAATAGAAATTGTAATCAGCCGAAACATTAATTATAAGTATAAATAAAGTTGCGATTATTTCAAATATATTTTGAGTAGATGGCAAATTTTTATTGATAAAAGGAAATCATGCCAACAAAAAAACCCAGTCTAACTGATAATTAATATAAAATGCAGACATTAGAAACTACGCTTATAATTTGTATTCAATTTTAATCTTATTTAATGTTAAATTTAATTCTAAACAATATTAAATTTAAAAAAAAACATAAATTTTAATTTTTTATTTTACATGTTAAAACTAA
>JABFPM010005490.1:0-11195 GCA_022817325.1 Idris sp. 1 HC-2018 | reverse complement strand
TATTCAATGTTTGACGAAATATAATTTTAGTACATCACTGCTTGGGTACAGTCACTTGAACTTCCTTTTCATTATTTTCAGCTATAAAGTTGAGATGGAACTGATTTAACATTCGAATACATCTTTTATTTAAAAACCATTAACACGAAAATATTCAAGATGACGGTCAAGATAAGTCTTGGTTGTTATCTTTGTATCAAATAATTTATTTTATTTAATCTTCATGGTAATTATTATACTATAGACAGAATATTATCTACAAAATTGATAGATTTTTAATGATGTTGACTCAAAGTATGGTTCATTATTGGAACTTTTAAAAATATTTTGTTTGAATAAAATGTTTCCTAGAAAAGTATTAATAAATTTTTTAATGAGTTACTCAAGTCAATCAAGTTATTGAAATGTGAAAGTGATTAAGTTTTTCGTGAAACAATTTATTTATAAATTATTCACTTTTGTTGGGAATAAAGTTGAATTTTACAGTTTTGTAAATTTTATTTAATGATTATAAAAATAAATTTTTAAATTACGTTTTTTATTAACTTTTAAAAACTTTCAATTAAAGTATTTAAATTTATATTTAAATAATTATTACTGAAATGTTTTATAGAAAATATAATCGATCAATATTATTGCTAAAAAAATCTTTCTATTTTTGTACATTTCAAATAAAACGAGTTTTTTTTGTTTATTACTACAAGTACATCTAAACTTAATTTCAATTTCCTGGGTCATTTGGCAAAACACTTAATTTTATATATCAATAAAAAAATCTAATTTACCAACCTTAATAGCAATCAAAATGATTATTCAAATATTAATTATTGCGAAATACTTATCACAAAAAACTACTATACTTATCGAAATTCCATAAATAATTATCTTTTCAAATATAACCTTTTTTCAGATAAATTGTAAAAACTGATTTTATCAAGACCCGACACGTAAATTTATTAATAAATTCATATACCAAAAACATTTACCCAAAAATGCGGAAAAAGGGAACTACATCTTCCACCTCCTAGTTGCGTAAAATATTATCGTCAATACCAACCACCAAAAAAATCATTTTTTGTCATTGAAACTAACAAAAAATGACCAGTTCGTGTCACAGACCATTTTGTTTTGCAATTCAAAAGTACCCTCAGCTTTAGCAACAACAATTTTTACCTTGGGAACTGAGACGGAAGTCCATATCCACCCCATTCCCTGGAATTGCTGAACTCAAATTTAGTATAGGCCCTCTCATGATATTTTCCTAAAACAAAAGAATTCTTAATAAAGAATGTTATCACACACTAATTTACATAAAATAATATATTTTCACTAAAACTTTCTAGAATACATCAATTTTCCATGTATACACTTTTTCACTTTCAATTTTCCAGCAAATGATGAAATTCAGTTTTTTTGAATGAATTACAAAAACGGGGACAACATTTGATTTTATCCTGAATATTATTATAAGATTTAATAAATGTGTGCTGCTCACCTGACCACAGATGTTAATATGCAAAGGTGCCGAGCTGACGTTTTGTCCAGGAGGTTCTTGTACGAAATGAGCCGATGGACCACGTGTCTGAGAGCTGTGTTGTGGGGTTGTCTTATAGCCCACCCCTTGGCCACCTACTGCTCCGTGGTAAACGTCCTTCCCGGTCGGACCTGAGGAAGTCCCGACACCTGGACAATCTCTGTTCAAACGAAAAAATATTTGAAGATTAAAATATTTTTCAGCTTTGATGCTTCTGACGCGGAGGTAGAAATGTGTTTGTGCTTGAACACGAAAACAAACTTATATATAACGTTGTCAGAAAACTTTTCTTCCTCACAAGGTAGGGGGCAACTATGCCCAACTTGTTATTGTTAGTTTAAACTTTCTGTTCTGTTGACCTTTTCAAAACATTTTTTATGCTAGACAGATAATTTTTAATGAAATTTAAGTTTAATATCTATTTATTTTTAATCGACTTTAATTACAGATTTTTTGTTGAAATACATTTTTTTTATTTTTAGGTTTGAGATGGATTCAATAAACAATTTCAGTTTATGTTTGTATCAAATTAAATGTGAAGCGAGATATGAAGTGATTTTTTATTGAAATAATTTTGGCAGCCTGCACTTTCAACAGAAAAAATGTTATTCCTTATTTTTTCTAGTAAAACTATTTTTTTTCTTTTTATTTTTTATTTGTTTTTAATTTTTATTTTAAAAGTGATAGAAATAAAGTTTTATTAACGTAAACTCGGTTGCCAAAATATAATCTTTTTTCATAATAGTTAACATTTCTCTGAATAAAAAATCTCTAGAAATTTTAATTTAATTATTAAAAAAATCAATTAATATTGACAATAATTGTTTTTTCATAAAAAAAATTATTAAACTATAAAAACAAATTGCTAAACAATTTTAATATGTAATGTTAACTTTAATTTTTCTGTGCACTCAAAATTTTATAAAATTTGTCATAATTTATTCAAATGTTAATTTATCTAAAAAAACGTGGCTATTAAATTTTCCTGAAACGTGTTGGGCATAGACTACATAAATGACAAACTCAATAAATTAGCATCGCATAAACATAATTTTCACACTATTAAGTGACAATAGTAATTTTTTATTATTATTTCAAAGGCCATAATAGAATTTACATTTATTATTCACAGCTGACCCGTGAAAAATAAGGGAAAAGTCCAATGATTTGAACTTCTCGTAAATTTTACGATGGATTTATATTCGTAGGAATGTGCTTTTCATGTGACATTAAGTAAAACGCAAATAAAACAGAAAGTAAAGCAAAATTTGAAACAAAGAAAGAATTTTACATTTTTAATGTAATACAACAAAATATAACTCAGGAATTAGACACTCAAATTTGTTATCGAAATGAAAATAAAAGAATTTGGAGATTATAAAATATAATCTTAACAAATGAAGAAAATAAAAATATTGACTGAAAATAAGAGATTTTGTACAACTTTTTGTTCTTTTTCAATTTTGTTTTCTTTTTTATTTTCTTGTAAATCACTTTAAGAATTTTTATTATAATTTGTTAATGATTCATCATTATCATGTATACCTGCCCTTTATCCATTTCGTACCCATGTCATTTGTCAGATCTTTTCTTAAAGCTTTTCTCAGATTTAAGAAAAAATTTGTTTATACAAAAAATATTGAATTTACAGATATATCTTATCCTGTTTATAACTTTTGAATTTGGTTAACAAAACATTGTTATTTTAAATAGATAATTTTTTTAACACTTACAAGAATGTCAAAAATTTAACACTGAAGAATGTTTTCACTTCAAATATTTAGATTATTTTGCACTTTTTTCCCTAATGGACTTTTGTATCTTAAAAATGCTACTTATTTTTAATATAAAGATAATTAAAATATAACATTGTTATCACTTTAATAAAAAGGATTTATCGTATTTTGCTTGAAATAAATAAAAAAATAATATTTATAACTAAAATGATTATCTTTTAAAAAAAAGAGTTTAATTTTTATAATCAGCAATAATTAATAATAAAAATTAAAAATACATTAATTATTATAATAATTTATTTCATGACTTTAAAATTAACTAACAATAAATAGTATATTTTGGAATTACATTATTAAGTAAATAAAAAAATTTTGGTTACTTTTAAATTATTACTCAAAGCATTTTCACAATTAATATTTTATTACGGAACATTTTCAAACACAACACACATAGACTGAAATAGCCAGACTGAAATATGTATCAGAATCTACAATTCAAAGTATAAAGCTTTAATAACAATTTTAATTATTTATATCTAAAGTTTTGAATTATTAACAAACCACCATAAATAAAAAAGTTTGGATGCAAGAGTACTTGGATTTTTCAACTAATTTTGCTAATTTTTGAATGACAAGAAAAGTATAACAAAAATGAACGTAAATAAGTAAATACAGTACGGTATAGAGTCAGGTCAGATCAATACTCAAATGGATAACCGCTGCGAAGTGATTTT
Source organism: Idris sp. 1 HC-2018 (assembly GCA_022817325.1). NCBI lineage: Eukaryota > Metazoa > Arthropoda > Insecta > Hymenoptera > Scelionidae > Idris > Idris sp. 1 HC-2018. The sequence continues at coordinate 7,191 of JABFPM010005490.1, read as the reverse complement.
GTATAATATTTTCTCTATGAAAATAGCACTTATTATAATCTAAAATAGGTTAATTTTGCATATTTTATAAACATTCAAATGTCTATTATTGTGCAAATAAACATCAATATTCACGTGAATGAAAAGTTTCAAAAAAGTCATGCATTTTTTTAAACCTAAAATTATATAATTTAGTTTCCAATTTTTTTAATAAAAATCAAATAATTATCTGACACACAAAGAAACTCGACAAAAATGTAATCAAAAAATGTGTATAACTTTTGAATACAATATATTTTTTTTTACTTTTCAGAAATAACGTGAGAAGCTGAATCAGAAAAAGGTACTTAAATGTCACTCAGCCATTAAAATAAGTAGCGTCATTCACATAGAGAAATTCGAATCAATGTATATACTTAAGCGAGGTCCGTTTCCGGTTTAAGAATTTTGAACAAAAAGGTGTTATTAAACATCCAGAAAGGTAAGGGGGACAAGAGACTGTGCTTCAGCAAGACAAAAATGGATATTCCTTTGTAGACACAAAAACCAAAATGTTGGTGGTTAGCCGCAGAAATTGAAAACCCGCATATATATAGCTATACATTCAGGTGTATATATATATACATATGCCGGGGGCTGAATAGTCGGGAGGAAGGCAATCAACGCATTTTGTCGAACAATTCTCGAACCTGGGTTACAACAAACTTTAAACAACAACAACATCTACATTACCATCAAAAGCTTCAAACGATGTCGGAGGAAAAAAATTATTATTAAAAAAAGAAAAACATGATTATATGAACAAAACGTGCAAAAGTTAATTTTAAGCTAAACTTTTTTTTCTAAATATTGGCAACCTATTAATAAAAATGTAATATTCATAAAAAGTAGTACATTTTTGTTTAATTTGTAAAATTTTCTGATGATTCCTCATAGAATTATTGTTATCGTTTGATTAGAAGTTTCTTTCGATAACAGCGTATTAGTTGTTGAAAAAAAAGTTTGAGCTATCTCTAAACTGTATCTCAGTTAAAGTTTCAACGTAGAATATTATTATCAAGTGTTTCCTCTAATGAGTGTTTCCACTTTTGAGAGAAACAAAAGTTAGAATGAAGAAGACGATCCAAGTATGATCACTAATTTGCTTATTTTCATTTACAGATCATCTCTCACATACTTGTCATTTTTTTTCGTCCTCTTGTCCAATAATCTCTTTAATTAGACCACAAAGTTACATTGAAACGCTGATATAATTAGCATCTGTATTGTGAATGTGCAACCAATTTCAAAAACCTTTCTAAAAGTAACGTTTCAAAAGTATAAATAAAGTTGGAGTAACTTTTGTAGCAGAAAAGTTACTCCATTCATAACAATCATTTCAACTTATTTAATAACTTTTCTCCGATTCTCTTTTTTTCTTCTAAATAAAACCAAGAAACGATATCGATTTTTATTCAAAATTTAATTTAACATTTTATTTAGTAACTTTTCTAACAAATTTTAATTTTAACAAAATTAGTTCTTTTACAAGAAAAATTTAAAAATGTTTGAAAAGATATTTTCTTCAAAATTTTTGCAGAAGAAATTGTCTTTAAAATGTTTTCTTGTGGACAACAATTTAAAAAGCAATTTGCTTGAAAATTTGTCATTCCACAAAATGGTCTATAAAACGTGTGTTTTGAAATAAATTAAAGTTTCGTTTCGGCAGTTCTCTTAAAGAGTTTGAACTTTAAGAGCGGCGTGAAATAAAGAGCGTGAGTGGGTGAAACACGTCGTACCCATTATGGTATCGTGGTGGCGGTGGCGGCGGCGGCGGAGGCGGCGGAACTTGTCGATACGGGTACTCCTTGTACTGCTGGCTGTGCTGGGGATGCTGATTATGGGGATGCCAGCCCCCGCGGCCGGGGCCGCGAGCCAGGGGCCCCGGCGGCGCGCTGTTGGCCCCGCTCATTACGGCCCTGTAGCGACCCTGCATGCCCCGATGCTGTTGATTTCCGGGGCTGTTCATCCGACCCTCTTTTTTTTCTTTCTTTCTTTCTTTTTGTTCCTTCCCCTTCGCCGCGCTCCTTCGTCGTCTTCTCTCACCCCTTTCGCGTTCTATCGGTTTTACACACCTTTTTATTTTTTTGTTTACTGCACTTGACCGAAAAAACAACAACATTTTATCGGCCGTTTAACAACTATTTTTTAAAAGTGATCTTTTTTTAATTTTATTTCGGCTTTTCAAATGGCCTTTGTCTGCTTAAAAGCAAATTTTATTCGCGACACAAAAAAGTAATTTAATTTTGAATATTGAAATTGATTTAATAATTATTTCTTTTCATTATTTTTTTTCTAATCTTTATTTATAGTTAACAAATATTCTCTTCTATAATTTATTGGTTTATAAACAAACTTTCAGACGAAATTTTGTAATTATTAAAAGTCAACGTTGTAAACTTGAAGCACAAAGAATTTTTTTTTTTTTTTCCAAAACTTTTAGATTAAAACAGTGAAAATTGTAAAAGTTATTCACTTTATATGGAATTTTACAAGTTAATTACAAAAACATTTCCATAAAAATCACTTTTAAATTGCTTTTAAATTTTTATTTTTAAACTTTTTAGTTCACATTACTAAGGTCAATTGAAAAGCTGAAACTGTAAAATCACTGTGATTTATTGTAAAGGAAAAATTTGATCCGATCATATTTCGGCCAGCACAAATATATTTAAAAAAAACCACAAGATCTTTGTCTATTTGTACATATGCTTCTCTCTGGTTGTCATTCTCTGTTTTTAAGTGTATGTGTGTCTTTGGTTAAAGAGAATACGGCATTGCCTCAAGCGTTCCAAGTGAATCGCTTTCGTTTCGGCGGCTTTCGACTAAGACCAGACCCGAGGGACCGACATCGGCGTTGCCAGTTCGAGAGAGCCTTGATGAGAAAGACGGCTCTCTCACAAAATACATTCGGCACGGTTTTGCGAGCAACCCTCTTTCAGAGCAGATTGTCTTTCGTCTCGTTTTAAGATTTAGATCAAAATAATGACTAATCAATAAAGTGTAACACATTATTTTCACAACTTTTTTTAAGATTATGCAGCATTTCTTATTTCAATGATTTATTTTGACAGCTTGAAATAACACTATTTAAAATTAAACACTGACAAATTTTATTTTAAATTTCTTTTTTGAGTTTTAATTTTAAAGCTTACAACATTATTTTAAAAATTCAAAGAATTATCATAAAGTTTAAATAATTATTTTAACATTTACAAAATTATTTCAAAGCTTGAGTAATTATTTGACAAATTAAAAGAATTTTTAAAGTTAACAAATAAATAATTGTGATGTGTCCTTTGCTCAATGATATTGTTAACAAATAAAGAACTTTTCATCTTCATGAATTGTTAAAAATAGAAACTCTTGTTGCTTATTCAAGATTAAAGACTATTTATCAGCATTTTTATTAACTGTTTTTCGTTGAAGTGAAATCATTCATGGATCATGGATTTTTTGAATCAAGCTCCGCACAAGGTCGACTCGACATTATCCAAACTTCGAGGAATTGTTAATTTCATAGGATTAACTATTTCAACATTTTTCTCTTTTTTTCAAGTATATAATTACAAATGGGTGCATTTCAGTTGAAAAAAAAATAACTCCAAGATAAACCGAAAACGTTTTAATCCAGAATAATTTTTCACACACAAACAAATGAGCACCCAAACGATAATAATCTAAATTATATTAGACCACATTTTGTAATATTACATTTTGTTTTTATTTTTCCAGATAAAATGTTTTTTCAACGAAAGAAAAGAAAGAAAGAAAAAAAAATTCACGACGTATACACATGTTTTTAAAAAAGATGAAAGAAAACCGACGTGGAAAGTGAAAGCCTGACAAAAAAAAGTTGTGAAAATTGTTCGCCATTCAACAGCAGAAAATCAATAAACTTTGAGTCATGTGTAAAATTTGTTTATTTGATCTGTGCTGCGTTTATCTGCAATGTTGAACTGAGAAATCGCACCAAATATCGTATTGTCAAGGTGTTAGCAATATCGATATCCTTGTAAAAGGATATGGCGTCATAACCTTCTCGACACAACTCTTCACTCAATTGTAAAGAATATCCCGAGACAGAGAATGACAGAGATGGAAGCACACACACGTGACATCAAGGCACATCTAAAAGTGTATACCTATATGTACATACATACAATCATTAATGTTAAATATTGTTGCAACAAATCATAATTTATAAGAACTTTAAAATTAAACCAAAAAAATTAATAACTCTTAAAAATAAAAATGTAACATACAAATTATTTGTCTATTTTAATTTAAAATATTTTAAATTTATATTTCAACTGGAGTTGTTTTTTAAGCAACATCTTTTTATCTACTTTAATAAAATGTTTCCAAATTTAAAGATTAAAGTTGTTTTTGGATCAAAATTGTTGTAAATTTGCAAATGTGTTGCCAACAAAAATTATTATAAGAGCTTTGTATGTAACAGGAACTGTGGTAAGTTGGAACAAAGAGGAATAAAAAGAAGCTTGTAAGTAGTACAGTTGCGAATAGGCTGGCGAATATCTACGTGTGCAGAACAAACAAGTAGCTGGCATTAATTAGTTTTGATGTTGGTTATGGGACAGGTGTGTGTGTTTATACAAGATAGTTCAAAGATTCGTCATTTCCCACTACTTCTCACACATCTGCTTCTCAATTTTAGAAATATATACATTTTTTTAGCCGAAACTCTTGTATACACACACATATATATATATATATATATGATATATATATATATATCATTTATTGTGTACTGTCTCGCTCAAGGATAAAACGCTTTCCATAAAAGCAAGCTGCAACTTTCTTTTTTAAATTGCAAACGAAAAATTATTGTCAAAACCAGTTCTTTTTAACTTACATTTCATTTTTCTAGAATTTTTTGTTTCTCTTTTGTAATGTGTAATATATAATATTATCAATTTTTGTAGAGATTGTGAGAAAATGATAACATTTCGCTTTCACACAAGTTGGTCAAGTTTATATATCAGAAATGAGAGTTAAAAATGATTTGAAAACGGGTGATTACATGAAAAGAGAAATGCGTGTTGATTTTTGATTTTCCGCGCGCGTCGCCCAAACGTCTTTACCTAACCAGGACTGGTACTTTTCTAAAGCAACTCGGTTCCTCGGCTGCGATCTGTGTCGAGGAAACCATCCGCGATTACATCAATCGAAAGCACGACTTTCTCGATTTCTAAACTTATCTTTCTGCTAAATGCTATTTAGCGAGATGAATATACTTTTGTTTAGCAGATTACATAATGTCGCAGCTTCACAGTAAATATTAATTTTTCTTTCTCAAAATATTAATGTTGTTTGCTGACAAAAAATAAGATTTTATGCAGAAGTGTGTCGGAACTGTTTAGAAGAATTTCGGCAATTTAAATTAAAAACCGTTTCGGAGACCAAAGTTCGGAATACTTAAGATACATTTGTGTGTGTGTGTGTGTGTGTGAGCATTTTTTATAACGAAGAATGTCTTACATTGATATTTAATTATTAAAGCAAAATAATGTCATTATTTATAGCTCTCTTCCCAGAATAATATAATATAAAATTTTGTTAAAAAAAAAGTATTCAAAAGTAAATGCTTCAGACATTTAACATTTTATTGCAGTGTCGTGTTTCAAGTTATTATAATATTAAAATGTTTTTTTATTTTGGTATATTTAATTATCTTATTACCAAGCTCTCGTTTTAGAAATATTTGATTTTAAACAGCAACTTTAATCAAACAAAAATGAACCAATTAAAAGCGGAGTTTAAAATACTTTTAATATTTTACAGCACACACAATTATTCGAATCAACTAAATTAGAAATTTTATTTTTCAATAATAATTTAAACGTTGAAAACTTAATGTGTTAATTTATCTCTTTTATTAACAAAAAAAATATATTCTTAAATGGTTTCGAAAATTTATTTCAATAACAAAGAAAGGCTCATAATTTGTCCCTCTGAATTCAAATGGCTGGACCAAAAAGCGATTACGATTGAAACCCGAAACACAATGTAAGTGACGTCATCGATTTTGAAAAGCCATCGTTAGGAACTTGATTTCTTCTTTTTTTTCTTGTCGAATGATTTTTCGAATCTGGTCATGTGAAAAGTCGTCATCAGCTGGCGTACAAAAAGTATATTATTATAGCTATATCTATACCTATACACACACATTGTGAAACGAAGAAACTGGACTCTAAGGATGAGCCTAACAAGATTTGGGTGGGGCAGAGGGGCGTTATTATCTCTCTATCTCTCTCTTTCTCCCTTTTGACATATAGGATTCCAAAGGCTGTAAGCATGTTTTTCTGCTTTTGCCTCACAATAAGGAGCTTTTGGGCCCCCGACGTCATCGCACAATGAGATCTTTCAGAAAAAAAGAGGATTTTTTCAATTCTTCACCGAAGAGAGGCTTTATACCTACAGGAAAAGTTTCGGATTTCGACATCGACCGTGCGTCTTGTGTTCAAAACTCAAATCTACAAAAAATTACAAGTTTTAAATAAATAAATTTGATTAGTTACACTGATGACCTTAAAATTCTTCACAAGCTTTTTCCACGGCAATGAATTAACAGAAAAAAAAGAAAAAGAAAAGTTGTATAAAATTTTTGATCAAAATTACTAACCAGTCCTGTCCATAAAACTGTAATAAAACTTCGGTATTAAACTTTCAAAGGGCTTCTATGAAAAAGTTTGATGTACAAAAAATTAAAACACCATAAATTTGTCGTACCACAATTCCGCTGAATTTTGTTATTTATGTAAAAAAAAATTTTGTAAATTTAATTTGTAAAAAAGAAAAAAGATATAAATTAAATGAAATTGAATTTGAGAATGAAATTCTAGCGAATTTTAAAAGAAATACATTATCCAAGGCTCGGCTCGAATCTCGCCTGAATTAAATAGAATCTCAGGTAGCCCCTTTTTGAATTCCGCAACGCTGCTACCTCAGACGTGAACTATACGCGACGTGATGTCCCGAGAATAATATTTTATAACAAGTGAAATATCGCCATGAATTTTGAGCCTCGCTCTTTTTGTACGTGACGCATCAATTCGTGTGATCGAATGATTCCTTTCATGCAACATTCTTCCCCAAATTCAGCCACATCTGGTGTCTAAGAAAAAAAAAAAAAAAAAAAAAAAAAATTAT
>JABFPM010005489.1:0-11195 GCA_022817325.1 Idris sp. 1 HC-2018 | reverse complement strand
CGGACATATAACATTCTTGATTAATTCTAATGATGTTATTTAATGTTTTCAGAATATTATTTTAATATATTGAACATTAAAATATTATATTTCTGGAACAACCTATGAATATTATGTGCTGATAGGGCTGTGACTGAGAAACAAATTCTTCAAAATAGGTCCTTTTTGCGACGTTCACACTGGACTGCCCCCTTAAATTGATATTTTAACTTAAAATAAGTTAAAATGAAGGAAAACCTGTGGAATTATCTTTGATGGCCTGCAATTGACCTTGTTCTTCTCGGGGACTCGCAGTCTGTTCATTTTTTTGTTCGGTGATTTTAAATCTCAACTCCGTGACGTGTTTACGGATGCATTTTCCGCGTTCGAGCACCAGCCGCGGATGGACGGTGTTTCTGCGGCGCAGTTTCCGGCAGCCGTTCGAATTCGGACGCTTCCGGTCAAGCGGAGCATGACCTTCGCCGGACGAAAATGTGAATGACACTGGACGTACACCTGAAAAAAAACGTCTGCCGAGGTTCCGCGGCGGTGGCGACGGAAATTGCGGCACGTCCATGCTTCTTCAACTTCCGCAAACATTTTTGCAAGAAAACATCGAAATTTATCCCTGAAAATAAAAAGTAAAAAAATAATATTTTAAATTCATTTTTCTTTATTATATAATTAAAAAAATATATATGATCGATTCTACAAATAATTTTATTTTATTCGTATAAAAATCAAAACAATTCTGGCTGAAAACACACCCTTGGGACCATTTTTTGTCTTGGTTCTTGGTCTTTGAAATACACAAAAAATAGTGGTCTCATTTGAAATTTTAAAGGTGACCCCACCAAATATGCTATTTCGAGCAATTTTACAGAAAATTACATAGACAAGATTGAAATTTTGAAATTTGAAGCACACCCTTAAGACTATTTTTTCCTTGTTTTTTTGGACTCTCAAATACACAAAAGAAATTGGACCCCATGGAAATTTAAAGCATGCCACTCGAAAACATGTGATTAAATAAAACATTTTTTAATAATTTTACTGGGTTGTATTATTTTTATTCCATTGAATGTTTTCGAGTATCATCCTTCAAATTGTCATTAGGTCCAAGTTTTTTTCGTGTATTTGAGAGCCCAAAAAACAAAGAAAAAATAGTCTTAAGGCTGTGCTTCAAGTTTCAAATTTTCAATCTTGTCCATGTAATTTTCTGTAAAATTGCTCAAAATAGCATATTTGATGGCATCACCCTTAAACTCAAATGGGACCACTATTTTTTAATTAAAAAATGGTACCAAGGGTATGTTTTCAGCCAAAAATGTTTCAATTTTTATAACATACAAAATTAAATTCTGTAGATTTGCTCATATTTTTTAGAGACAGCAGACATTAGCTAATTATTTCAAAAGTTTTTTGAAATAATTATTGCCCGAATCTCACCACGTGGAGGTTTCTGCCATGAGATTCATCAGAAATCAATTTAATATTTTTTTAAATATTAAATTAATTGCTGATCCTTTTAAAAAAATAGGTGACAAAATTATCACATTTGATTGGAAAAAGAAAATAAACTATTTTGGTTTAATTTTATTCTCTTTTTCCAATTCAAAATGGATTTTTGTTTGATAATTATTATATACAAAATACTTTGTGAAAGGAATTATACGTGACCTTACAAACTAAGTTCAGTATGTGTTTAAAATCTTTGAATAATTCAGTCTTTCTATTAAATAATTTAGAGTTGTTTGGAAATTAATTATTTATTTCCTACAGGACTATTTATGAAATTTCAAGTATTCTTATTTTTTAATTTTGTGTAAACATTTTTTACGCGTTTTCTTAAATCTAACATTTTTATGTATTAAATCATATATGTGATAGCAAATTCCAAATTCTGGTTGAAAATGAATAATTTCCAACCAAACATGAAATAACTTTCTTAAATTTCAAGAGCCATTACATTAATTTAATTGAACATAAAGTTCAACTTTTTTCTTAACATAATGGTTGGATGAATTGTGCCATTTTATCTTGCAAGTGAGTGTAAAAATTATAAAAATATTATAAAACCACTCACGTTGATAGCTTTTTACAAAAATAAATGATAAACCTTTTTTTACCTAATGAAACAAATAACTTGATTAACAAAATTGAAAAAGCCAACAGAAAATTTAATCAAAATTGAATATTTTCTTGTTAATTACCAATTTAATAGCTTAATAAGCTGGAGAAGGATTTTTGCTGTTGCAATTCTTCTATGAAAAGTGACAGGAATAAACGTGCGTTCCATTCATTAAACGATTTCACGATTCTGCGTGGTTGCAGCGCGAAAAATAAGCGAATCATAAACAGACACGAATACAATTTCGATCAATGAACCGATTCTGAGACACAACACGTGTCTTCAATGTGACATTATACCCGATTAACAACAAAATAGTATGGCATTGCTGGTTTAATTATTAATGTGACAATCTGAAGAACTTGTTTGATCTCTGTTTTTTTTAACTTTGATTTCTTTTTTAACTAGAACTAGGTACTAAATGATAATCTTGACAAGTTTTAACTTAAAGTGAGGAAAAAGAATTTGTTATGCACATTTTTGGAGTTAGATGTGAGCGATAAGATATTCGGGGTGAACTGCCTGCGATTTCTCGCACTTAGAATATTTGGAAAACGGAAAGGGGGAGGGGGGAAGGCTTACTATAATTAGCCGCAACCTCATAATCGATCACAAAATATTGCACGCTATCGTGTTAAGAGACAAGATATGAAGATCAAAATAATTGAGTTTGTATCGCGATTTTAAGGAATTAAGATAATTAAAATTAAAAAGAGAGAAAACTTCATGACTGAAGTAAATTTTTAACATAAAGTTTAGTAGGTCTTATTCATATTTAAAAAAAAATTAAATTGTAAGTTTACAACTGGAGCTTGTTTTATTTTGCATTAATAATCGGATCTAGGTGAGAATGGAAAGAGTGTCAGCAGAAAGTTCATAAATTGTAAATATTGATATTGAATACATTTTTTAACACATATAGAGGTGAAGAAATTAGTTTTTTACTTCTTTATTCTGTAGAAAGAATTATTTATGAAATGTATTTAAATAAATTAGTACTTCTTAAGTTTAAATTTTGCGTTATAAAATATAGAATTAGTCTTGTAATTATAAAACACTGTCCGAAATAAATTTAATTTTTTGTACACTTTGAACAGTAAACTTTTTCATTTACTATTTTAGGTTTATCGATTTTTATGTCAATAACTATTACAATCTTTTAGTATCTATTAGTATCTTTACAACGATTAAGTTTTGATGACTTCAATGTATTAAAAGGATTTAAAACAAAAAGTTTAAGAAAATAATTTAAGAGCAGCAAAAAAATGTAAGAAAAACTTTGCTGTCCAAAACTCTTATACAAAAATTAGCACCCTCGATAAAAATTTCGTAAGATTTGCTAATTTTTAAAATGCTGTAACTTCGTTATTTTCTACCGAATTCTATTTTTTAAAAAAAGACAACAAATCAGAAATCTTAATTTAACGCTACATTTAATACAGATTTTCAAAACTAAGCGATTGAACAAGAATGAATTTTTTCATTAATTTATTCTTCAACTTTAAATGTAAAAATCTTGTTTACATGTCTAACTTTGATTAATTTTAAAAACAAAAAACCAAAGTTCGCTTTTTCGGAACATTTTTCACCTAGAAAAAAAGTAAATCAGATAAAAATCAAGAAAGTTACTGCTACTTTAAGAAAAAAGGTCATTTGTATACAATATTCGTTACTCGATCAATATCTATTATAATTTCAAGTTTTATAATGGAAATTGTAGATTAGAATCTGCTCTTCAAAACTCTGTTTTTTCTATATTTTTATAAATACATTAAAATTGTCAAGAAGACAAAGAAAAATCGATTAATCAAATTTGTGATAAATTTTCGAAATTTAAGACAAGTAATCAAATTTCAATTAAATCATCAATTTTTGTAACTAAAAAACGAAAACAATTTTAATTTCATATTCAGGAAATTTCGGACAACCAAGAAAAGAAAATACCGACAAATCCGACCAAAATTGAGAAAATCAGAATCATTCGAAAGAAATTTGCATTTTTAAGTAAAAACTGGTTTAACTTAATTAATAGAATTTGTTAATAAGTAATTTTGATAAACTTTTCGGCTATTTTTATTCGTATCATTGACTTTATTAAATCACATAATTAGAATTTATGAATTCTAAGTTAAAATTGTTAATTAAAATATTATTAATATAATAAAATGATTAAATAAAAAATATTTAAGGTGATTTTTCATTTTATATTGAATAAAAGATGTTTTGGAGAATTTTTTTCAAAAAACCGTTTCAGACTTGTTGCAAATGTATTCATTCCTTTCACACATGATCGTAATTTGGATAAATTTAAATCATTCTATTACAATTGTCATAATAATGAGAGAACCATTTTTCAGGGTGGTGCTATGCACGATGCAAGGTGCTGTGTTCTACTATATCAGTGCAACTTTGCACCATTTTTTTTATCAATATGAATATTAATTAATGCATAAATTAATGAAATTTTAGTATATGATTATAAAGTATAAATTTTTTTTTGAACTCACATTAGACTTAACCGAAATACAGATCTTTCAACTAATAAACAAAACTTGAAATCAAATTATTTAGAAAAGTGGTGCAAAGTTGCTCCATTTGACAGTATATTTAAATTAGACAATATTTATTAGAAGGAATTATCTTTTATATTTTACTCTAATTTTATGGAAGAAAAATTATGTTTTCTAATGCAAATAAGATGAAATATCTTATTATATATAAAACAGATTTTTCCATTCTATTGTAATAAATAATTAAAAAATATTTAAAGAATTAAAGAAAAAAAATTATATACTAATACTTATTAAAAAAGAAAAAAAACAACAACAATTTACATAAATAACATCGCCTAAGGAGTTACATTTGTGTAAATTTTAAGTAAATCTTTTACATAAAATTTACATTAAAATTACATAAACGTTACTATTAGGGTATACATACAGTATCTAATAAAAAATGCATTAAATTTTAACAATTTAAAAAGTTTTTAAGGGCAAAAAACTTTTTTCTAAGTAAAAAAATTATTTAGAATAATTTAGAACTTAAATTTTATAAAATAAAAATAAAATAATATTAAAAAAATTTAAATTCAGATTTTTGAAGACTCAGGGTTATTTTTAAATACATTTTAAGGTAGCCTATTTTTTGGTTGAAAAACTATTATATTTTATTCAAAATAATCCAGATTTTAATTTTTATCAATTTAATTTATTAAAAACGAAATTGGCAATTTTCTTAAAAGTTAGGGCTCTTTCTGATAAATTGCATCCCTGGTTGTTTGCGCGGGCGCATCGATCCACATAGTCCACGCGTGTGTGTTCTTTTTCTGCATCGTACACTCAGCTCGACGTCAGTCGGGATGTCAGTGAAATAACCGGGATACTCCTGGTGTTCCAGTACAAAATCTTCAGCCTCCAGGTATCTATACACAAAATAAAAATAATAAAGCAAGCAGTATTGGACTTGTAAATATTTTATTTACATCTAACTTATATCCATTCCAATTACTTATTACAAATATGTAGCAAAAGAACAAAGTATTTTGTATTAATTACTTTGAATATTGTAATATTTTTTTTTTTTTTTTTGATATTATGTTATTTATTCTTAATTTATAATAGATTATTTTGTTAAAATAAATGTTATTAAATACAAAATTTACTACTGAAACAATTTATTTAATTGTATTTAATTCTCAGTATAACAAATTATTTAAAATTAAATATTATATGTAATTATTTTTTATAATAAAAATTCATGCCGAAAATTCTCTTTAGAACATTGTTTCAAATTGGTGCTTGTAGGATGAGTTTGTAGGGGTTACAAGTGTGCTTAAAAAAGGGTAGTTTTAAGTGGATTCAAGACCTTAATAACTGTAAAAAAGTGGTTTTAAACTTAATTTAGCGTGGAAGAAACTTTTCAAAGCAATTTATCATTAAAAAAAAACCAAAAAATTAAATTAATAATATTTAATTCTAATTTAAATTTAAATTAATTCAATTCTTTTTCTATGAAAGTTGTTTTCATTAAAAAAAGGTCAAGCATTTAAAAATTTAACATTTTTATTTTTTTATGAGAAAAGATTTTTTTATTTAAAAAATTAAAAGTTAAAATCAATAAAATTTAATTTTAATTCAAATGAATTAATTTTTTCTCAAGTAACTAAAGATAAAAAAATTGTTTTTTAAAAATTTAATAAAGTTGAATTTTTTCAGGTAATGCGCCAACGATGGCGTAAGCCGCTCGTGTGGCTGGCCTGTGCTCTTCCAATTTTAATTGCAGTGCGCCTTTTGTCTGGTAAATTTTTTAATTACACAAATTTCCTCACCATCGAGCAACAAAACGAGCCATCAAATGCCAACTTTTCATTGTTCGCCGGCAGATTTATGGCCGATTTATGGCCCCAAAACGAGAGCTTTTGCGACTGGCAGTACGATCTTCCACAAAAACTTTCTTTCTCATCGAGCAGGCTCATCGGAAGTCCAGAATGGGGCGACAAAAGTTCGTACCGCGTGCTTCCCTCGGTGATCAAAGCTAACGATAAGCTCAAATCACTTTCCAAAGTCACGTTTTGCACCCACGCAACCGCTGATGAGGTTTACAATATTGTTGAAATTATTAAACGATGGGAAGGACCTGTGAGCTTTTCTATTTTTGTTCCTGGAGCGGATGCTGCACTTTCTGTGGCGTTGCTGGATCGGGCTTGCAGATGCGAACCTGCAATGTTCAAAGTATACTTTTTTTTAACAGTAACATTTTTAATTTAAATTTTTTTACTATGTTTTTTATTTTAAAATGGCCTTTGCTGTTTTTTAATTTAAGTTTTTAATTGAAAGATTTTTTATTAATTTTTTTTAAATTTAGAATTCAACCTTTTACTCAAAATTTTTTATAAAATTTGTTACCTTATAAGGTTTTTTAAAATTAGTTTTCAAGTTTGTTTTTGTTTTGAACATTTTTTGTTAAATTTTGGAATTTAATGTTTTATTAAGTTTTCTTACTCGAAAGCATTCTATTCAAATTTTTTACTTTAAAATACTTTTTGAATTTTTTTTTGTACCAAGTTTTTTAATTACATTTTTTTAGTACATTTTGAAATGTAGTTTTTTCAATAAAGTTTTGTAATTCAAAGCTTTTTATTGAGCGTTTTTAGTTTAAAAATTATTTTGCAGTTTTTTTATTCAATTTTAATTTTTAATTTTTGTTTTATTTTAAATTTTGTATTAAACGATGTGAAATTTAGTTTTTCTTTTATAAAGCTTTTAATTTATTTCTTAAAATTGTTGGTCTTTTTCAGGTTTCCGTCCACTTCATTTTTCCGAACACAGATCCCCCAAGTTTAATTCGATCCTACGCATCTACAGGTGACTGTGCAGCTCTGGACATTCGTCTCAAAGAACCCTTAACTGTAAGAAAAAAATTGGGTATGGCTTACCCTATAAACGTGGCGAGAAATGTCGCCAGGATGCAAGCCAAAACTGAAAGGGTAATGGTTTCTGATATAGAATTGCTGCCCAGTGAGAGATTGGCTTCAAGTTTTATGAAAATAGTACAAAACCGAGCTCTGAAAGTCGGTGTCGTTTTTGTCGTGCCGGTTTTTGAAATCGAAGCTTCGGAAAAACCTCCAAGAACTAAAAGAGAGCTTATTGCGGCTTGTAAAACTGGAGTTGCTGGGTATTTTCACAGGTAAAAAACAAAAAAATTTAAGAAAATAATTTCACGTTTTCAGCTTTCATACAAAACTATAAAATAGAATATATTTTTAAAAAACAAAAGTAAGACTTTTTAAAGAATTGATTTTCCTTTTTTTTATTTCTATAAAAATTTATAAAAAACACAATTTTTTGAAAATCAAAAATAGGTATTTTTAAAAATTAACTTTGTTTTTTTCAGCTTTGAAAAAGAATTATAAGAGATAATATTTTATTTAAAGACAAAAGTAAGAATTTTAGAAAAATTAACTTTACTTTTGTTTCACTTTTATTAAATTATAAAACAAAATAATTATATTTATGCTTTTTTAGGTTTTTGTGCCCACATTGTCAACGTTTTCCAGGATTAACACGTTGGATGTTGACATCTGACATCGGAAGAGCAACACCTTTACTTATTACCAGACGAGAAGCTCCTCATCACAGATGGGAACCAGTTTTTATTGGAACCAAAGAAGATCCACTTTACACCGAACTAATGACCTGGGAAGGTCGGCAGGATAAAATGACCCAAGTAAATTTTTATATACTTGCCTTAATTTAATTATAATTTAAATGATAATAATAATTTGATCATTTTTGTAGATGTTAGAAATGTGCCTGCTAAATTATCGTTTGGTAATATTGGATGGAGTGTTTCTGGTACACATTCCTGGGATAAAGCGAAAAATATTGAACAAAGCAAACGAAATTTCAGATCGAATTAGGGCGCACGAACGAAGGAATGCACGCATTTATCAGAGCGTTGTGAAACGTTTGCTCAAATTGCATCCTACGAACAGGAAATGCCGACAATAGACAATTTTTCTTAAGAAATCTTCCAGATAGATTTAGTGTGTGATATTTTTTCGGATTTAACCTCTGAAATTCACCGCGAATGTTCCTAATAAATGTTATTTTTAACAAGAATTTTTATTCGTGAATAGAAAAGAAAATGTCTTAAATGTTGAGTTCGAGCAAAGTTTAATCAATTTTTTTTTTGAGAGAGAAATTCGTTTAGAAATTTCTGTAATTTAAAAGCAAAACAAGCATGAAAAATTTGTGATATTATAGGAATTCAAATTAGGAATTGTAAGTATATAGACTTTTGGAATTGTAGTTAATTTTAATAATAATATTTCAAAATTAACCAACCTTTAAAAAAAATATTCCATAAATGTAAGATTGAAAGAAAAATTACTATTAAAAATAGGAGAAATAATAAAGTTACTCAATATGGAATATAAATATTTTCATCAGAGTAGAAAATAATCAAGAAAAATAGAAGGCAAATATTTATCAGAAAATATTAACCGATGAATAGATGAAATATTTTCTTCTTTTTTGAATTGAATAAAATTTTTAATTTCAATTTTCTGAAATTTATTTGTCGATAGAAAGGTTAGTTAAGGGCTTTGACAATAGAAAAGTGCGTTAAAAGTAGCTATTAAGTGTTCGAGGGATAAAAAATATTTTATAAAAAATACTTGTGATAATAAGCAAGTAATTATTGCTGTAAAAATGACCGCACGAATTGTTGCATTTATAAAGTTTTGTAATTCAATTTTAAGCTTTTCAATTTATGCAAAGTGTAAATATATAAATATACATACTAAGTCTTTGAATGTTTTTTTTCTGGTTTTTGCATTTTATGAAAAAGCTATTACAATTTAAGACACATTTTGATGTTTATATTTATTTTATTTGCTCAAGAACTAAATTTGTAAATTTAAATATTTCAAACATTTTTGAATAAACTTGTTATCAATTTGTTATTAATTCTTACAAGATGGAGTTCTACAGA
The DNA here is from genome assembly GCA_022817325.1 of Idris sp. 1 HC-2018. Classification (NCBI taxonomy): domain Eukaryota; kingdom Metazoa; phylum Arthropoda; class Insecta; order Hymenoptera; family Scelionidae; genus Idris; species Idris sp. 1 HC-2018. The sequence continues at coordinate 1,591 of JABFPM010005489.1, read as the reverse complement.
ATTCTCACAATTAACTGTCATAATTTTGATATAATAAGAAATGAAATTCAGAAAATTATTGAACTTGAAAGTAAAATTTCGTTATTTACAATTTATTTAAAATTATGCTATCTTCAAAACGAGTTAATTTTGACCTCAGAAATGTTTATCCTGAAATTTATTCCTTAAATTTTTGTACATTATTATGTACACAAATTTCGAAACAATTATTAAAAGATTGAGAAAAAGTAATTGTAATAATATATAAGGTGAATAAAGATAAAATTAAGGATAAACAGAAAGATAAATTTAGCAAGTGTAAAGGAAAAGGTGATAAGTAATGTGACCGAGATAATTTACTTATATTGAAACCAATTATTATTGACAAATTTTTATTACTTTACAATTGCCTCGTCTCATATAACTCAATATTTTGATTTTGTTTGAATGTTGTTGAAAAGCTATCCGAAAACTTGACTTTCCGACTGCCTGCCGCAGTTTTTCTTTGTTTGTCGCGCAGGGCCTTAGCAGCCATGAGACCCTCATATTTGGGGCAGTCCTTTCTACACATGGCATCATCCTTGAAAAAAGAGTGGCTCCAGCACAATCCTTCCTCTTTATTTTTTGTTTCTTCATTTTCACTAACCGGTGCTCTTCGTTTTTCCGGCAATCCTGTAATCTTCCTGCTGCAATTTTCCAGTTCCTTCATTCGCACCATCAAACGACCAATGTCATCGCAAATCTTTTCGGCTGAAGTCTGCGGTACCAGATTCGTCGACTGTATAATTTTGTCCGCTAGCCTAGCAAGATCTGAGATAGAGCTGTTCTTCGACTCAGGGGCGAGGTGGGCCTGAACGGCCGAGGGCAACTGCGACATCCAAAACGAGCGGACTACTTTATTGCTGACAGTGCCAGCATCCTGGAGGGCCAGTTCCTGGAGGTGACAGAGAAACTGCGACGGAGTTTGGTTTCCGATCCGTTGCCCTGCGAAAAGCGTGCGTACTCTTTGTTCCTGTAATCGATCCACCAGTTCTTTCTTTAGTATCTCGAACGGCCTGATCGCTGGCGGATTCAGGATCAGGTGTTTAACTTTTTCGGCATGACGGTTGTCCAAATTCTTACAAACTGCTTTAAATTTGGACAAATTGTCAGAAATTCCCTGGTCTTCAAGAATCCACTCTACTTTCTGGAACCACACATCAGCATGTTTGAAACAAAAAGCGGGGATTTTAATCTGGGTTGAAGTAGATTGAGCATTGCTGCTAACTTGGTTTCCTTTCATCATGATGGTTGATTTGTCCTGCACACTAAATTATCACTTTGCGATCACTTTTAGTTTACTTTGTTAAATGATCGCGAGTTGAAAACGTGCTAGGACGAGTTTTCACTTCGAAGTCGAGGAGTGTAGACGATAAGCGTATTGCAGAGTCGAAGACGAAAAACGTAATGTCTCTTCTGGTCCGAACACTCCATTGACACGGAGTGGTTCGGCCCTTTTTCTTTGTTTTTCCTTCAGAAATGGAAAGTGTTAGGCACCGGTTGGTTATTTTTCGGTTGGAGTGGGGGCGATATGCTAAGGACGGGGGAGGGGTCCAGCAATACGGAATGGAGA
>JABFPM010005488.1:0-11195 GCA_022817325.1 Idris sp. 1 HC-2018 | reverse complement strand
TCTCCTGCCTTAAGTTTGTAAGGTTTGTGCCCATGAAGTGCAAGTGGTAACTCAAAATCTTCCACGCAAACCCTATCCATAAAACCTGGAATTGGATAGTACCTAAATGTTTCATATAAGATAGCTTCTAAATATATCATGGAATTGATATCTTCATAAGTTGGATTTCCAGCGGTCTTCTTCATAACTATATCAATTTTTTCAATTAATCGATTCTCAATGTCCGAATTATTAGCCAATTCTATTGCTGCATATGACATCAAAGCCGCCGATGTTTCAAACCCACCAAGAAAAAAAGCAAACGCTTGTGACGTCATATCATTAATATCCATTTCATACCTTTTATTTTTCTTCCCTGATTCGATTATCAACTGAAATATATCAGGACGAAAAATTCTTGTTTTTCTGCGATGATCAACAGTATTCTTAACGAGATTAAAAAAGAAATTTGTAAGCTCGGCATCGAATAATTGCATATTAAAAATTTTATTTAAAATTGGCATTACTTTAGAAGCTATCATCTTAATATTTTTTAATGGAGTTAGCTGCATAGCACGTTTGCCCAAAATTTAAAATTCGTTGTTCGGATTTTCCAGTGAATTTAAGGAAAAGACCAAAAGCGCATGTGGCAATCACATCTATAGTGTACTTGGAAAATGTGTCTCTAATTTCAATATCTACGTCACCACGGTTTGCATTTGAGAAGATAAATTCTAAAAAGTTGCATGCACATGTTTTCATTAGATCAAACATTTGCCTCATTTTATTGGCGGTAAATGCCGATGATAAGATTGCTCTAGTCTCCCTCCATTTAGTTCCTTTCTAATTGAAACATCGCTTTGCCTACCAAAGAGTCGGTTTCTTCGTTAATAAAAATATTATGGTCATGAAAGTTGTCAAAGTTTTTCATCGTTATCTGTTTCATCAGTTCAATATCACGCACTACGATCGCAGGTTTATGGGACATATAGAAACCTACATATTTAGCATTAGGCCAATTTTCTGTATACCTTGATACGTATTCAATAAAGTGATATTTTTTTAAATGGGTTGGTTTCATATTGCTAAATAAGGGCCAAGGTTTAAAAAAAGTCATTTTGTAATAATAAAAGCCGATTCCACTCAACACTACCGCTAGTATTAAAGTCCAGAACTCCATACTAGATATTATTAGTATGATTGTTGCAGTTAAAAAAAGAGCAAGCGGCGTGCGTTATGAGGAGCAAAAATAAACTGATATAACGACTTAAGTGAGAGATCAGTTGAGCTAATTTCTGATGTCATACCCCACTTTATACGTTTTATAAGATACTGATGTGCGTAAATAAATTCATTAATTTTTTCTAGCTAATAAATTAAACATTTTTTAACACCTTAATTAATTTAACAAAACTTGTTTTGCTGTGTAGATTTATTATCTTCATCAATCTTTAGATTATATCATTTGTCTTCGGTTTAATTTATCATTTACATCGATTGAAATATACGAAAAACTATATGTTCTTTAATTTAATTTCCTATAAACTAATATACTATCAATTATAAAACAATTTTCATTTCATAAAATGATCAATTTATTAAGAATATATTGTTATTTATTTAATAGAAAACGTATATCATCAGAAATAGATGTAAACATATCAAACGTTATGTCCCTTTGTACAACAGCTATTGAGTCTTCAGTCATTGTTTCATATGCTTCGTTTGCTGTAAAGAAAAATTTTAATTAATTTAGCTTAAATATATTTTATTGTCGTTAAAATAAATTTTCCTTGACTTACATCTTGCAACAATATGACCAAACAATTCACAAGCTGCTGGAACAAAAGCAATTTCATCTTTTATTCCAAGACTAGGTTTTCGGGCCCAAATATAGACCCGAATGTCATCAAAAACTTCACTTTCAGGATTACATTTAGCTCTTGTTATATAAACATTGTGAGCAAATTCCTTGTCTTGTAAAAATTTAATTATTGAGTAACATATCTCAGCGAACTTGTTGACATTTTTTTCAGGAATCAACGATAAACAGACGCAGAACCCTTTCGATGGATAATTTTGTAGAGTACAAACAGCACCCACGTAATCATTTAATTTCTGAAATTTGTTAATTACTTTAAGTATTACAGAAAATATGGTAATAATTGAAAATAATATGGAATTATAACTTACCATTGTTTCTAGTAACATTCTCTGCCTTAAATAGTAAAAATGCCAGTGTAAATGATTGACCGAAGCATAACCACAGAGACTATTATAAGCTGCTCTAAAATCTCTAAAAATTAATAAGTTGGATTAGCTTTATGTTTTAAATAAGAATATTTATGAATAATAAAATATCATACTTACGGGGAAGAGCTTATTAATAAAAGTTCGACTACTCTCAGTAAACTATGCTCTGTCATTATTTGAGGTAATTTAACAGATCTTTCTGGTATGAATAAACAATGTCCCCATTCGATTGGACTCACATTAAAGGTAACTACATTATTACCATCCTCATTTTCTATATCAAAAAGAATTTCATTCTGAGGTATTTTCGTGAAATTAAATTTATTTGCATCAAAAGGTTGATTCATAGACAAAATATTTTGTGCTTGTCTTCGCTTAGTACCTCTATCAATATTTAACTTAAAAATTATTAAAAAATTATGTTTATACTATATAATATATGATTAACGAATATAATAGTTGTAAATATTGTGTTTTTACATTCTTCAAATTTCTTCTTAATATGAAATTGTATATTTAATATATTTGTACCTGAACGAAGAATTTGTATTGTCCTTCAAGCACCTTTGATTTCTCAATATTCAGCTTGTATCGAAAAACTTTATTGTTTTCAGCAATTTCCCATTTTTTCTTTATAATTGAATCTAATTCTGAAGGTTCATTTGGTTCTTCAGAAATAATAAACTTAAAATCTTTTGGTGTATAATTAAATACAGACATAGTGATATTTATATTAGTGGAAGGCATTCTTTTAGTTGAAACTTCCTGTAAACAAAACTATATAATTAATTTACAGTATACAATGTGTAATTCTTAAAATAGAATTAATTAGAGTGAGAGTAAACATATATACAATAAAAAAAATAAATTTCTTTAATAATAATTTTGTAAATTACCTCATAACATTCAAAATGTAAATTTTTTCAGCTTACTTATTAATATAAATGCAATTATTAATATAAAAACAAGATTTTTGTACAACTGTTAGTATTGAAATTTTGTAATTTTCTTTATTTAAATTAGTTATTTTGAGCTTAAAAACTATAATAGTTACATTTGAATGTATGATACAAGATCAGCTGTTTCTTAATTACCCAAACAGCAGTTACAAAATATTCCAAACCGAATTACCTACTTCAATAAAATTAAACAAAACTTGACCTACATTTTTAAAACTTTAATCACCTATATATCCATCAATATATAGGTGAATCAATATATATCGAATTATATCAAATTAAACAAAATTCAAATCTAAAAATCAAAACCCAATTCGTTACATGTTTAAGTGGATCACTCGTCAGCACTTACCATCGACAGACTGAATACTATACTGAATCGAAAGCGCTCCTACAGAGACCGCCAGATGGAGTGATGAGGCCTTCCTCGTCACTACTTCATCCATAAAAACATGCTTTAGTGCCTGCGCTCTTTCGTCATCACTCTGTTATCACTTCAAAACACGCTTATCAGTACGCTACGAGGATTGCGGAAGCGTAGCGATATTCGCGCATCCGGTTCTTCATCCCCTGAAAGCGTGCCGAATTTTGAATGTGATCAGAGGTCAAGTGTCCTGGAGCCGGGCAAATGATTCTGCTCTTAGTTTAGCGGCATGCAAAACTCGGGTCCAGCACATTATGGGCGAGGTTCACCACGTGCGAATAACCCGCGGATCAATTCGAACCATCAAGAGTCATGAACGAAAGATCTGCCGTCGTTTCGGCGTGAAACTCGTGTTCCCCGATGATGCCAGGGACTCTGAAGGTGACGGTAACACCGTCCCAGATGACCATGCGATTGTCCTTGTCGAGGTCTTGCTGAATCCAAGCTCCTCTGACAGTTTCGCCGACGTCGCCGCAGAAGGGGAGAATTGCGATGGAGGAGGGGATGATAATAACACCACGGGGGGAATTGACCCGAAAGTCGACAATCCATTAGCCCAAATTGCAGTCAGAGTTCAGGTATGTTCGGAATAACAATTTCATCGTGTCAATTAGGCAAAAGCCGATACCAGTAGGATCGATGCTCCTTATATTTCAGAGAAATTGATTGGAACACTAGGTACTATTTGAAATTCAAACTTTAAATAGGAGAGGACATGGTGCTGAGAGATTTGTGGTTGAGTGGTTGGGTGAAAGGGTTAAATACACGAGAGATTTGGCAACCTGTTTTCCGATCAAATCTGCTGTCTTGTTGTCTAATGGAAATCGAGTGCTTTTCAAGTTTAAGTTACAAAATTGCATCAGTCTGTATTTGAATAAGTGTATGCGGTTTACGATTGTGTAATTCAAATGTCTCCGGTAAAGCAATAAACTTTACAGCATTTTCATTTATTTCGAATGAAAATGACACTGGATAATTTGATTTTAAATTTATTGATACACATTGAGATAGCATTACTGAAAGTTGCAAAGCAATTTACAAAATTATTCTGTTTTATTTTAAAAATAAAGTTTTCCATTATATCTATAATGTTGAAGATACGCTTTTCTTTTATTTTAAATGAAATTTATCAAGTAAGAAATTAAATATAATAAGTTTGATAAAAAATCTAATTTTCAAAAAACTAAGATTATTGAAAGGCAAGATGGTTTAATAATATTATTTAATTTAATTACAATCAGTACTTTTTGTTCTCATTTTATAAACATTGAATCGATCCCATTTCTGTAATTGAAAAAGCAGAAAATTGATGTGTTACGGTAATTATCATCCGATTCATCACTTAATATCTAATTGAAGAACAGTTCGTGATTGGTTAATTGAAATTATATAGTGTTAGGCAGGGAGATCATATCTTACGATAACGTATCTTGAGCTTAACAATCTAGTTTTTTTTCGAAGTTGAATGTACGATTTAATATGTAGTTTGAAGGTTCATTATAACGGTTAAACCCTTGCAGAAATAATGTAACACAATTTCATATAAAATTATAAAATAAAAATAAGTCAAGAACAATTTTTCAATGACCTTTATAATATTCGTGAAATTTGCATATTTTGATAAAATATTTAACATGTTTAAAGAGACTTTAAATAATAAACTTTAAATAAAATAGTAAATAAACACTATAAAAATAAATATTGCTATTAAATTTACAGACAGTCCAATTCAATTATTCCAAAATATTTTGTCCAAAATTATTATTTCCACTATACTTTTTTTGCCTACAATATTTTTTCCAATATTTTTTTCCAGAAATACTTTTTTTCCAATAGTAAAATTTTCATTTCATTGGTAAAGCATTACACATACATACAAGCTGAGCTAAAATTGTATATAGTAACTTATGGACCGTATATATTCTAATACATTGTCATCATCTACATAATTAAAAACCACCTTTCGCACCTTATCAGTTGCCGCAATTTTTCATTGCTGCCAAAAATAATGATACGCGCTTCACATTCCAGATCTTCGAAGAAATCGTATAACAAAAATGGTTCACCTAATAAAAATATAACATTAAAATTGAAAATTAAATTAAATTAAAATTGATTTACCTGAAAGTATAACTGTAAATGAACAATGAAACAATGACACTTCAACATTTAAAAAAATTGGACATTTTGGAAATTATTGAAAATATTAGCTTTTGGAAAAAATTTATTTTTGGAAAACAAAGTATATTGAAAAAAAATATTATTGGAACAAAAATTAACGACTTTTTTGGAAAATATGTACTTGGAAAAATTGTAATTAAATTATTTTTCGAAGAATAATAACTACAATTTAATATTTTATGTTTAAATCATATTTCATAAATTATTTATTTCGGCATTTTTATAACTAAGTTGACGAGTATTAATCTGTGTCTTACGGGAAAAAACAGGTAACTAATTTTTTTTTAAAGAGTCCAAATAACAAAGATCAAAATAATGTCAGTGTCATCTGTATATTTCTTTTTCTACCAAACAGTATGCACGGTAATTGCTCAGTGTCACTTTGATTAAACAAAATACGAAAAATTACATTTGTCTAATTAAAAAATACCAAAATGATCGGATTTAAAAAAATCAGATAACTCAATTTTTCCCAGAAAAAACAGGTAACTCTCAATTAATTTGCTACAGAACTATAAAATGAACAATTTACGTTTCTAAATAGTTATTGATAATTTTTTTTGCATTAGCTACATTTAAAACGTAATAAAATGTCCATAAATTTTATTGATTTTCCATAAGCCCCGAAAATTATGAAAAATAAAAAGAGAAGACTCAAATAGGTTTTCTATTATTATGTCATTTTCTGACGAATTTCTCTAAGTTTTATATAATATATTGTGACCAAATAATTTCATAATTTTTAACGACATTTTATGGTTACAAAACATCGGTTTATCTCAAGTAATAATAATCTATACTAGAATAGTATATAATAGATTAACTTAATAAATAACCGATATATTGAATTTTATACATGAAAAAGAAACATAAGGAAACAATAAATAATGAAAGCCTATATGAAAATCCATACTTGTATTCAGAATAACATTATGGGACATAAGATGAAAATAAACTAAATGAATTAAAAAATTATCATAAATGAAAAAAGCCCCAAGTATGAATACAAAATAATATATCAAATTATTTTGAATATCATTCATAAATTGTTAGCCATAAAAATATTCAAATAAAGCCATAGCCAAGTTTTTACAAAATTTTCAAAACATTAAAAAACATTATTAAAGTTAAATAATTATATTTCAATAAATATCATATTATATAATTAAAGCAAATTTAATTTTTTTAACGACTCATATAGCTGTTAACATACATTCCCACAATCAAATTTAAATACTATTTTTTCAATAAAAAGAAAAAATTAATTTTAATTATATGTCATTCTCACTGCACTTGGCGTAGATTTCTTAAAAATTATTTTCTTGTTTACGACTAGCTAGGAAGGTTTTTAAAAACGTGAAAATCTGATGTAAATTTGTCTCAGAAAAAAATGTAAAACTGGTAATTTTTAAAGTAATATTAAAATTTAAAAAATTTCTATTGGCTACATAAATAATGCAAGTAAATTTTAAAACACATTTTATAACGAGAACAAATTGAATCGATGAACAATCATCTTACAGAAAAGTTTATTATGCTATCAAGAATAACTGTGTCAAATTTCAAGTTAATCGGATAAAAATTTATTGAGAAAAACATGGTCTAATTTCTCTATTTTCAACCCTTATCATTGAAAAAAGGCGGTATGTCATATTTTTGTGGCAGTTTCAATTGATTTTCTTATTCAGCCCATTGACAACTACAAAATACCAATAAACCATGTTATTTTATTAAAATTTGTAGATTTCAACCGTTTTGGTTGTATCTCCCCTTAAGAATTTGCAGAGTTTCGCAAATTGTTTGGCGATGACGGTTAGTATAATTTTCTTTTAACTGCAAAAATGATTGGATCAAGAATGGTAGAAGTCTGGCGTAAAAACTTTTGGTGTAAGAATCGCCTTTTTTAAACCTCATTTATACCCAGTTTTTACCAAACATTATTTTCAACCAATTTTAGAACCACTTTTTAAAAATTAATTTTTTAATAAACAAAAATAATTGTTTTGACTAAAATCAAAATATGTAACATAAATTTTAAAAAAATTTCTATCTCAAACCATTTTTATTATTTGGCTTTGCCTAGAGCCACTGTGTTTTTTAATAATTATGTATAAAAAAAACTTTGTTAACGAAAAAAAAATTGAAATAATAAAATGCTAACTATTAGTAATTGATTAATTTATAATAATTAAAGCACACGTTGTTAATTTTTGAACCATTAGTGAACAGCGCGACACTCTTCTTTTAATCGCTACTTTCATTTTTGTTATGTTTATTAAATAAACTTTTTTTGGATGAAAATTTAACAACTTATTATAATTTTTCAATATTTCTTAGAATAGAACCAATTTTTGTCTTTTTATATAAATTAACAATTTTATAGTGAGTGGCTCTAGCCACAAGCACATGACTCTTTTGTTTGTTATTGTTATAACAATTAATATGTAATAATATTTCTAATTTAAATTACACGATTATAATTTTTAATAAATATTCTTTCAGTTTTACTTTAAATCCGAAGATTTTATAGCGTATTTCAGAAAATATATTCGTTTAAAATAAAAAAAAGTTCATTTTGACTAGTGTTTGAGATCGAAAATTCACCTTATGTCGCAAGATTGCGATACTCTAGTTTTAATTTTAGTTTTATTAGTTTTAAGTTACTTACAATCATGCGCGCGAATTTAGTTTTAGTTTGAAAAACTTTTGTCATGTATATTAACACCATGGCAGTGTCCCCTTCCCTCCCCAATGCCCTCCCCGTTATTCCCCTGACTTGCTGTAGCTCGACACGACGCATGCGCGAAGAGAGAGTCGGTAGGAGAACAGGAGAACGCTACACTGGCATTCAGTCCACTCTGACCACTCAACGTGGAAGCCACGCAACTCGGATCACACTCATTTTTGTTCTAGAATAGCAGCGGAAGGACGTGGAATTTGGAGCCCGCAGCAGCTGTCCACGTTGGTCGAGACTATCCGGTAGCCCGGAGTATCCGAGAACCAGGCCCAGGAGTCCTCCAGTGGTTGAAGGCCAATTCCGTCTTGACTCTCTACCACTTATTTTTTTAAATCCTAGGCTTTAGGACACGCGTTTCGTTGTAACCTTTTTTGGTCGCGGCAAAGATGTCTAAAGAATAGTTTTTCCTTATCTTTTTTTTACTTTTTGTATTTTGTGGAATCAAATTCTTGTAAATTTAAACCGTGTAAGCGCATGATTGATTATCAAATTTTGTAATCAAATGTTCGCAATTGCATTAGTTTACTTCGTATTAAATAAATTTGAGTGAATTATTAATTTTGAGAGCTTCAGTATTTTATTTTTTGTGAATTTCAATTGATAGCTTATTTGTGCGAATTTCACTGATAACGTTGTATTCAAGGTGTTATTATCAAACATTAGAGTTTTGATTTAGCTACTTTAAATTCGCACAGCTCTATTAAAATTACAAAAGAAAATTAGACTTAAGTTATTGTAAGACGCAATAATTCTTCATATAATTTGTTTATAACATTTTTTTGCAACTTCTCTATGTTTTAAATTTAAGTTTATTTAAATTTATGTTATTACGCAAAAAAAGGCAAGTTCTTTTGTAACATAAATTTGTTTATGTTTATTTTATTCAGCTTTTCGTTACGAAGTTTCTGTAAATTTTGACTAACATTAATAAATGTTATAATTTGTATACTTTCTTAATGGCTTATTACCTTCCGCTGATGTGCATAGTTTAGTCATTAGTTCGCTCTGCTCTTTTTTATAAGTTCAACTAATTGAGTTTGAATAGTTGATTAGTTTATCTTGCAATTATTTTATTAGATTAGCTGCTTTTTTTTTATTATTTTTTAAAAGTAGTTTCTAGAGTCATTAGCACGATTTACGGTGCATAAGCTAACTTCGCGAATTACAGCATACACACACGCATACACGTACGTACACCAAGAGGGTCTATTTTTTTAACACAATTCTTTAAAGGTAGGTGCGAGGTTCAATTTAGTTTTTTATTTGTAGTTTTTTTGCATAGTCTTTGGTAATGTGTGCTACACGTTTTCATCACACTCCCTTTAAGTAGTGCGGAATTTATAACTCCGCAAAAACCACCCCATTGAGCTTAACGCGCCTTATCAATAGCAAATGTTTATAATTACACAAACACTAGCACAAACAGTTTTTTAAATAAATTTAAATAATTTTAACATTAATAAAATTCAGACCGAAATATCGAGAATACTTTTATCGAAACAAAATTTCAAAAAAATAACGTATTTTTAATATGATTTTGAGGTCAACTTGAGGTGATTTTCGTGTGAACGTGGGATTAATCTCTAATAAATTTGTAGTGTTTTTAGAATGTTTCTAGAGTGATTTTAAAGTAATTTTGTGGACATTTTGGGGTAATTTTGTGGTCATTTTTGGGTGATTTTGAGGTCATTCTGAAATGATTTTGGGGTAATTTTAAAATTATTCATAGATGATTTTCGAGTGTTTTTTTTATGTGTTTCTGCGGTGATTATGGGGTGCACTTGAGGTTAAATTCTGTTAACTTTGGGATGTTATTGGTGTCATTTTGAGATGAATTCGGGGTCTTTCTGAAATCATTTTTGAGTATACAGTTGGATTTATCTAAATTTCGTTTAGATTTAAACCTTTGTAGTCTGTCATTATTTATTTAAAAATATTTATTTTTTTTTATAATAGAAAATAGATTTTGAATAATAGATGATACATTAAATCATAAATAACAAACTAACTTATTTGTACGTCTACATTTAAAATTATTCATATTATTTAAATTAATGACAGTTTTACAAGAAGTATACAAGTTACAAATATCTTTAACTAATTAGTTTGAGTCAATGAAGAAGAACTATAATTGTGTTTATATTCATAATCAAATTCAGTTTGTATAAATGTAAATTTTTAATGTGATCAAAACACCTACTATTAGACTAAGTAAACAATTATATAAGGTATCAAATTACATTAAAATCTCAAAAACGCATCTCTTGTGATAACTACTATCAGTGTCTAACACTTAAACTTCGTTCCACTTCATATCATGACCCTTATTTATTCTATGTAATGTAATAACATTATGTTTATCAGAGTCTGTTATATTAATATTTTTTACATGTCCTTTGTTCTTATACCTGGTGCTCTCTTTGTTTATCCCACATTGCATAACTCATATTGCAATTATAACATTTAATTTTATATACGACGTTATGTTAGTCTTTTTTCTCTAATTTATTAATAGATTAACTTAATAAATAACCAATATATTGAATTTTATACATGAAAAAGAAACATAAGGAAACAATAAATAATGAAAGCCTATATGAAAATCCATACTTGTATTCAGAATAACATTATGGGACATAAGATGAAAATAAACTAAATGAAT
>JABFPM010005487.1:0-11197 GCA_022817325.1 Idris sp. 1 HC-2018 | reverse complement strand
ATATATATAATTACATATATATTCTTGAATTAAATACCTTTTTCCCACTGTCAAAACATATAGAACCTATGTTACATTGCTTCTCATTTTAACGTTGTAACTTGTTTTGCAAATTTAAAAACAGCGCTATCTGGTGTCTAGTTTTGACTATGGGCATAAACATTTTCAAAAAATAGAGATTTTTAGCTTTCATTTGCTTTTTTAAAAAAGGTTTTTCGATCAAAATTGACAATTTTACATCACTTTGAAAATTGGTAAAAAATTCGATTATTTCGTTTTTTCTTTTTTTTGTTACCAGGGTATATTGGGATCTTAATATTTATGAGCTGGTAGCACCTAAATAAAATGTTTTCTTCATTTATTATATAAATTGTTCGAGAAAATGTATTTTAATTGAGAATCGGCGTAAATCACTTCTGACCTTTCCCTTGTAAGCTTATTTATTATATTTATCTTTGGTTAAAATGTATAGTTTTAATTATTCTAAAGTATTTTTTTGTTTTATTTTACATTTAAAGAATTTAATTTCATGCAAAAATTATATCAATTTAGGGATTCTTATATCTTTAATCATTTTATATTTATCTGATGTATTAATGTAATATATTGTAAATATGTTGTAAATATAACAAAATATAATGTAAAATTTGAAAAAAAAACACACGTAAATATTATAACTTTGTCACCCCTTGATTGGTTGCGTTTTGTTACTGATAATCGATAAAGCAGGTTTCCAGACTTCGAAAATAGAATGCGCAAGCGTATACTTTGACGAAAACCTTTCAAACAATTTAAATACAAGATAACCTCAAAAAATAAATACTTGCATACAATATATATGTAAAAAGTAAATAATAAACAAAGTGTGTTCATGTAATCACTAAAAAATATGTGTAATTAATAAAATATATATATTTTTCTCATATGTGACAAAAAAAATAAACAATTAAAATAAACTAGCAATTTATAAAACAGTTTTTGAAACACACTTCTGTCAAAAGACAACGTGAACTCATAATGGAAATCGAGGAAATTCGTGCAAAAGATGGTTTAAGAACCGATGGACGTCAGCCTCTAGAGCTCCGTCGAATTCGAATAAGATTAGGAGTGTTCGGACAAGCTGATGGCAGTGCTTACATAGAACAAGGAAAAACAAAAGTACTTGCTGCTGTTTATGGACCACATCAGGTAAATAAAAAAATTATATAAAAAAATCAATATATAATTAACAAAATAATATATTTAAATCTAATTAAAATTATTATTTTATCTAATCAAATATAATTTACTATATGCAAAAAAAAATTTTCACATACAATTTCTTATATAAAAGGATAAAATTTGATAAAAGTATTATTTTTCAGCCTAGAGGTAACGTCAGCAAAGTAAACACAAAAACCAGTCGCGAAATCATCAATTGCCAGTACAGCACAGCTGTGTTCAGTTTCGGAGCAGCTGAACGTAAAAGAAGACCACGTGGTGATCGAAAGTCCCAGGAAAGAGCTCTTCAACTGCGTCACACCATGGAAGCGATTATTGTACCTGATTTAATATCACGCTCTCAAATAGATATTTTTGTAGAAGTCTTACAAGTAGATGGAAGTGAATTTTGCGTTGCAGTTAATGCTGCAACACTTGCCCTCATAGACGCTGGAATTCCAATCAAAGTACTTACATTTATCAATAATTTATCATTTCTGAGATTCTTATTATTTATAAAAAAAATTAATTCATTTTTAGGATTACGCCATTGGTTGTTCCGTCACCCTCACCGAAACGACCTCAACAGAAAACGATAATTCAAATAATGGTATCGGATTGCTGGATGCAAATTACGTGGAAGAATGTTCCCGAGGAGCAACTATTTCATTGGTTGTTTTACCTGGTCTCATCACTGAATCTTCAGAGACTAATCCCATTATTATAGCACAAGGTTCTGGTCAGCGTTTGCACATGTCCAGATTGGAACCTATGAAAATGAGAGCCGTGCACGGGTGTCGCGACATCAAAGCTATCTTAGACGAGGCTGTGAGAAGACACCTGTTTACTTACAGTGTTTATTCATCAATTGGCTGATTAAATTAATACCTTTTTATTCTGTTAAATATACAACAAATTGAGTTTAAAATTATACAAAATACTCTTTATTATTATTATACAAAAAAAGCTGACAACTTGCCAAATAACAATTACATTATCAAAAGATTATTATTATAAAATCTGTCTGCAAATTATGATCTTCGACTAAATCTAATAACTATCAGAGTTTTGCATCTGGGTGACGTTCGACAATCATTGCTGCACCCTAAAAAAATTAAAATATAATTAGAACTTCGTTATTTTGTTGTTATTGTTGCTTTTTTGTTGTAACTTACTTGTCCTCCAGCAGCACAAGCAGCAACCAATCCAAACTGTTGATTTTCTTTGATAAGTCGATTAGCTGTGTGAGTGATCAGTCGAACTCCGGTTGCTGCGAACGGATGACCAATAGACAAAGATCCGCCCCAAGAGTTCCATTTGCTTAGTTCAGGCACACCGACTTTCGTGCTGCGATTCAAATAATTTTTCGCAAACCACTCAGAATCCATGGCTTTCATGTTGGCCAAAATTTGAGCGGCGAAAGCCTCATGGACTTCCCATACTCCAATGTCTTTTAAGGTCAGGTTTGCTTTTTCCAAGACCTGATTAAATAAAATTATTAAATTAATGTACAGTTAAAAGTTTGAGTACATTTATAATGTATTACCTTCGGAATTGCGTAAGCTGGACCCAACAGTAACTGATCCTTGGGATCCTGCGAGACATACGTAAATGTTCTCAGATAAGCTTTAGGTTTCAAACCTAACTGTTTGGCTTTTGCTTCAGTCATAATCAAACCAGCTGAAGCTCCGTCAGTGAGGAACGAAGCGTTTGCAGCTGTGACGGTTCCGTAGGGTTTTACGAAAGCTGGCCTTAATTTGCCAAGTTGTTCCATGGTGGAGACACGAATTCCGTTGTCTTTGTTCACGACCTTATCAGATCCAGGAACTAAAAATAATTTAAATCATGTTTCTTATTATCATTAAATAATATGGAAATATGTAAATAAACTATCCTAACTTTCAAAACAAAATTTAAATATAATGAACCTTATTTTTCTTTTTTCTTATACCTTTAATTGGAATCATGTCTGTCAAATGTCCTTCCTGATGAGCTTTGGCAGCCATGGTATGTGACCGAAGAGCATACTCATCTTGTTCCATTCTGGATACTCCAAAAGCAGCTGCTAGTCTGTCTCCACTGTGTCCCATAGTTTCATTGGTGGAAAATTCAGCAACTCCTGGTAACTAGAATTACAAAATATTTTATTAAATGGTTTTTTTTTTTTTTTTTTTAAATCACTTACGTCTGGAGAAAAATGAGCAGGTCTGATTGAAGCCAGCAGGGACAACTTTTGCGGCAATGTTTTCGCCTTATTAGCTTTCAACATCAACGATCGCATTTTACGACTGTGTCTGATGGGAATGTCCGACATGAATTCCACTCCTCCTGCGACGATAGTGTCGTAAACCCCACAAGCTATCAGACCCATGCCAGTAGTTAGGGCCTGATTGCTACTGATGCAGGCCATTGTAACAGTATGAGCAGGAGTGTGCTCACTCAAACCAGCGGCCAGGGTGGCCTCACGAGCAATGTTCGAGGTTCTTACTTCCTGCATCACGGTTCCATAAACAATGTAGTCGATCGCTTCTTTTGGGATACCAGTTTTCTTTTGCAAATTTCTGTATAAAGAAATTATTTGTTTAAATTTTGTTATATTTTTTTAATTTTAGTTAATTATCGAAATTTGTATTATTTATCTTTATTAATTTATTAAAGACAGCAGTATACACATGAAACCTAAATCTAAATCCTAAAACCATAGTAGGATTATAATTAGATTTGTCTTGTTTTCAAGCTGATGACAAATAGTGTTGTATGAACTTTATTTATCGCCTCCTACTTATTTAAACTTTGTTATTTTAGTTTGAAAGACTTACACTAATGTTTCTCTTGCTAAGTCAAGAGCAATGAGTTTGTCATAACTTGTGTTTGATAGCAAAAAAGGTGTTCTTACACCGTCAACAAAAACAATATTTTTTCCAGTAGGATCTGCAGCTTTTGCTGTTGCATAACTCTTGCGGGACACTTTGCATGATTCCCACGAGTATCCTGCTAAAAATAATATTTTTTATTAGTTTTTAAAACTGGTTATAAATTGTTAGTAAACCAATAAACTAGTTTTATACATTATGCATTTTTACTACATATAATTTTTTTTTTTTTTTAAAAAATTTATAAAACAAATAATTTAATAAAAAATTATTGAAAAAAAAATTTACGTATAACTTAGAATATCATCTATATTTTCATTTTATTAGTTTCATTGGTATCTGTTGAATCAGAAAAATTAACCTTTGATCACTAGAACAAAGTCATTTAAAAGTTTGAGTAAACGTGTAGAAATGAGAAAATATATATTTTGAAAAATATAAAAATAGAACTCCTACCTTGGAATAAAGCAGTCTGATATCGTGGTAAATTCCTGATGATGATTCCAGACATTGTAATCTTATTAACAAAAATACTTTAATAAATAGACGTAAAAACGTAGAACCTTTTTTTTCCTTATTTACAAATTTATGTAAAATTATGTAAGAAATTCTTGAAATTAATCCGTGGTTTTTTATTTATTTGAAAACAAATATTGTTCACTTGTCAAAATGATGAAATTAAATTGTTTAATTTAACAAAAGTAACAGTTTATATTATTTGCAATTATTAGACAAGATGTAGGATTTAGGTGTGTGTCAGAAACCTTATGGCATATTTTCAGATCAGAAAGAGAGAGAAACTTTGGGTTCTAAAACTATATCGGAATTTGAGAACCACAATAAAATGACAGAGTAAGAAAGATAAAGGGTTTTTCAAAATGAATCAAGCTAATGCAGCACATTCTGTTTCAAAGATATTTTATAAATTAAGACCGAAGAGAAGATTCAGAAATCCTGATGGACCTGAAGGTCGTTTACGTAAAATTTCCAAAACCTTGACAGCTTTGATCAAATATGAGAGAATAGAATTAAATTATCATAGAGCCGACGAAGTTAGAGGTTATGTTGAACAGGTAAGACTAATTTAATAATTTTTATTTATATCAACAAAAGCATGTCACTAAATATCAAAAAACTGTGCTTTTTTATTTTCATTTTCTTCAAAACTATTATAATAAAAAAATTGCTTCAGTTGTAAATATATAAAAAGTTATATTTTTATTTAATCTTTAATTGTATGTTTTTAGCTTATTTCAAGAGCAATTCGAAATGGTCCAGAACACAAAGAGACGATGGAATTTGCGAATTTTTATATTTTAGAAAAACAGTATATACAAAAATTGTTTAAAGTTTTGGTACCTCGTTATCAAGATTATTCATTTAATTTCACAAAAATGCATTATGCACCGAATGAATATAAAAATGAATCACAACAATATCGTTCACGAGCAGTTTTGGAATTGAAAGGTGATTTTATTTCTTAAGATTTTTTATTACAAACTTAAAAATATTACTTTTTTAGTCTAAAATTCTTAGAAAATTTATAGTTTTTTTCAACTTATTGCAATTTTTTTTATATTAATGAAAAATATAAATTTTTTCAGGTAATATTTATCCAAGTTTAATTGAATCCAGTCCACCAGAGCACACCCTTTTACACAATATATTACTTACTGAAGCAAGAAAAGAATTTCGAAAAGAAAAGTATACAGAAATTGCAGAAAACATGAAGAAAAATGAATTAATAAAAGAGTAAAACGGTTAATTTGTATTGTTAATTTTATTAATAATATTAATTTTATTGTATTTAATTTGTACAAAATTAATTATAGTTTATGAAATTGACGTTAGTTTTTTTTAATGACATAACTAAATCCTTTATTTTAAATAAAAAGAAAAATAGTTATAATTTTAAGTAATTCAATTATTGACTCTGAAACGATTTTTAAACTAAAAGTAACATTTTTAATTTATATACAATTTTTATTTTCAAAGTAGAAAAATTATTAATTATTTTCATCAGTTTTAATAACGTTATATTTTCAGTTTTTTTGTCTTTTTTTAATTTCAAAATTGAAATTGATTTTTCAAGGTTCAAATGAAGCAGTTTATAATTACATTTTATTTTAACAAACATGTTTATTCTTTTTTTTATTATGTACACAAAAGTACAATAAGGTTTTATTCATTCAAACGGTTAATGGTCAAACGTTCTAAAGTATTTAATTTAAATATAGAAAATCTTGACCATTAACAATTGAAAGGCATACCAAAAACTATGAATCATAATTATTATAAACCGAGAATTAACTGTATATGTTGAAAAAATTTTTTTTATGTAAGTTTACAAACATGAAATTTCAATGTTACTTATTTTTATAAATAATAAATTATACATCTAGCTGTACGTTGAAGTAAAACATTTTATCAACACTTGCAGTTAATTTTTTTAATGAACATCATTAGTTGATAGAACTTAAAAATGTTAAAGTGAAAGTTTTTTTTCAAGAAACAAATTTAGATTGTGATTGATTACTAGAACTAAGTATTAATTATAATCATTTTATATCATTTAAAAAAATACATATTTTAGTATTATAATTAAACTGCAAGTTGAATATACATTTATTTAAATTATCACATTAGTTAACAGTATTTGAAAGTCAATTTAGTAACAGATTTATAAAAAAACAATTTTCATTTAAAATATTTATAATTCATTAGTAAATAGTAACATATTACTTGACCAGCAAGTTTAATGTTTCAAATCTCTCATCGATTTTTTAACTTTTCTTTCATCGTGTAGCTTGCAAAAAATATACAAAAGCATTCATAGAAAAAACCTTGTTGATGAATGAAAAGTTAATATCATCCCTGTACAAAAAATATCAATACAAATTTATTTGTGAAATCGAATTTCGTGTAAAAAACTATTTACATATTTGTATTGATGTTTTATATACTTTTATTTTACAATAAAATTAAATGTTTAAAACCTAAGCATATTATGCCCAGTGACTATCAGAACTTACAAACATGAATAAATTAAAATTATATCATAATGGAGAATTGCTATTGTTAAATAATATTTTTTATACAATTAATTTCACTTTGTAAGTTACTTGAAAAAATAAATAAAACTTATTTACTTTTTAACCGTATGGAACAGTCAGTCTTTTTAACATTTTTCCTTTTTTAACAGTTTTGCTATTTTATTCTTGTTGACTATTCTAATATTATGGAATTCGAACTGAGAATGCTTTCCTGACTAAGAGCGGGTACTTGTTTTGAAAATTCACTAGTTGCCCACAAGAACAAGTCCAGAGTCTGCTCTGTACATTCCGCAATAAATCTTACAAATGGTCTAACATTTCCTGCGTTTGCTAATTGCAAATATTCGTAATACTTATGACGGTGTTGCTTATGTATTATAACAGGGGGATAACCCGCTTGCATCAAAATCATATTCATTAGCAGACGAGAGGTTCTGCCATTCCCGTCAGAAAAAGGATGTATGTGTACCAGTTTGTAGTGTGCTAGTGCAGCGTACCTAAAATCATTAAATTAAAATGTAATAAGATAAAAAAATATTTTTTTTATAAAATACCATCAGAAAATTCATGAAAAAACCTTTGAAATGTACTCTTACTCCAAAATGTTATAATTGTATAAATTAACAATAGAAATTCATATTTGAACAGAGATTTGAAAAGCTTAGACAATAAGCTTGTTAACTCTCTATTTGGAATAGATTTGTTTACACTTTTTAGTGGAGATATTTCAATTGGAGATACTTTTATTTGCACTGTATATTAGCATTTACAAAAATGTTCTCCAAAATTTTGTACTAAATTTTGCATTTTTTAAGTGTTGTCAGAAAATGGATTTATGACATCTCAATAAAATTTTTAGATAACTTATTGAAATGTTTTTTCCTGGAAAACTCTTGATTCATACTTTCATTTGCACTAGATATTAAAATTCACGAAAGCCTCCGCTCAGTTTTATATTGATTTGAAAAAGACTTAACATTTTTTGTAAGTTTTTTTTGTTGTAAATTGAAATATTTAAAAAAAATGAAACAAAATCAATTTCGAATAGAAATTTGGAATTTACTGTCTAAGCTTTCCAAAGCTTTTTTCAAAAATGACTTTTTTAAAATAAAGTTATTAAAATTAAGATAAAGTTATATCACTTTGAAGTGAAAGTACATTTCAAAGGTATGTTCACGAACTTTTTGACAGTACTGTATAACTTTTTGTTTCAATTAAATTTTACCTAACAGGATGCATTCTAATAGCTGTATCACTGTTTAACCATAAAGCAAATTCCCCCATTAAATCATGAATATCTCCAGGTCCTGGTGGAATGTGTCCACCAACGTAAACTTGTGTTCTTCGAAACTGTCCACTTTCAATCGGATCGACATGTCCCATTATACGTTTATGAATTTCAAGAATATCTTTTATCGAAATTGATCCAACCCTTTATTAAAAAAAGAAATATTAAAATAAAGTTACAAGCACTTTAACTATTATAATTTGTTTCAATAATTAATTAAACTTTATTTTTAATAAAAATTTACTTTCTTTTCAGATACCTGTTAACCAGTGTAGCGTTAATATACTTCATCGCCGCATCTAGTCCCAAAATTTCATTATGCTCATCAATGCTTTTGCCTGCAATTGCAGTTCTTGTTTCAACAATAGCTCTGGTCTGGGCCAAATTCATGGTGTTTCCTTCAATTCCAACGGTGTGATAAATATGCTGAAAATAGGCCTCTCGTTTGGCCCGAATCAGAGCGACATTATTTTCTGGAATCGCAGACAAAGTGTTACGTTTTTCGTCAATTCGTCTCAGCATTATGTTGTCCATTTCCTCGACCACTCTAGCAGTTCTTTGGCTATTGGTTAACGCTCCAACATGGTTCGGCTGGTACGTCAGTGCTCTGACATAAAACTCATTAGCTCCGATAATGTCGTTCTGCGTGTGCTCCAAAAATTCGCCATAATGATTGAGTATGTCAGGATGTTTTGGAGCCAGCGCCACAGCATGCTGAAACAGTTTGATTGCCTTTTTGCTTTTTCCCGATAGTTTCATTTCCAATGCTAAGTGTAACGAAGTTAGGGCCTCGACAACTGAGGTTGCACAATTTTGAGAAGTAATTATGGGATCATCGATTGTTATCGGTAAACCCAGCGTAGTGTCATCTTGGAGGTCGAAAAACTTTTCTAAAGGCAACGGTGTAAAGATTCGATTTGTTCTTGCTACGAAAAAAAAATTAAAAATGGTTATTTGAATTTTTGTTGTATCCATTTTTAGAAAAACGTCATGGCAAAATTCGCGATGACTTTTATTTTTTATTAACATATGTCAAGTCATGTTTTCTGATAAAAAAAAACAGAAAAACAAAAAATGAATCACATGATTGGTAAAAAAAATACGTACTTGGAACTGTGATCCATAATTTTTGTAAATATTGTGACAACACTATGCCAATAATTGCAACTATAATTCCACAAGAGAAAACGAAAAATATCGTGATTCGGTTTGTTGTCACCATCGTATTAGTCTTTGTTTATTTAATGTTCATATAAAAAAGAAGATTCCTGCACAACTTGTTGCACAAATTTGTAATAAACAGTGACATTTTATTGCGTTAATTTTGACAATTAGCATCGAGACTGACGGCTGCTTCCATGCTCATTTTTAAAGGCGCATTTTCAAATCGGTTTGCTCTATAAATTTGTTGTTCTTTTTTGTTGCACTGCGTTAAAAAGACAGAAAATTAAATTGTAAACTGTGTTTAAGCTCACTTTATCTTGATTAAAAATGCAAATTAGATCGAATTTAATTATTTAAAAACAACGTAAAGTTTTTTTACTTAGTTTAATGACATTTTATATTTAATGTAATGTAAAATTTATTTTTCAATGTTAAAAAAAATTACGAGGGTATTACGAAATAATTTAAGCAATGACTACTGATATGTTATCGAAAAAAGTTTCTTTTGTGCGTCAGAATTTAAGATTAAAAGCCTTAAACAATATTCTATTCAGTAGAAAATGTAATTTGTATAAAAATTAAAATCTGTTTAATGAAAATAATTGCACGATAAAGTTAGAATTTTAAACTTATTCTAAAACGGTTTAATAATTTCTCATTTCTTATCTTTTAAAGCAGTGCTTACGCTGGCTATACTTGAGCGATAAAATTTAATGGTAATTATCATATGTAAATAGATGTTACCATTAAAATTCAGAAGTTACGGGTGTTGATTTTGTAAAAGTGATGCGTGTGCGTTGTTTTTTTTAAAATAGATTTAATAAGTAAAAGTAGAAATTTATAATAATATCGCTCAGAATGGCTGCTAAACATTTATTCAAAGGATTTTCGAAGTATTTATTCTTTCAACCAAACTTGGTAAGGATGTTAGTTTAAAAATATTTTTCATTTTCTGCATTTAATTATTCTTTTTTTATTATTTATTAAATTAAATATACTTTTAACAAGTAATACTTAACATTTAATTTTTTAATATGTACAAAATTTTAGATTATTTTCAATTTTATTCTTATTTATTAATTATTAGATTTATAATAAAATATATTATCAAAAACAAGTAAAATAAAAAAAATAAACACTAATTTATCTTGAACTATAGATTATTGTCTAAAAATGATATTAATAAAAATGTAATATTTTGTTTCAGAAACGTCATTATACAACTTTTATGAATGGGCCCAAGTATTTGGGAATTAAAAGTGAATTTACCGATGTCTTAGAGTTCAAAAACAGTGATTCTTATGAACCGTTTCCGGTTTATACACTGATGGCAGAAGACGATACAAATATTCATACACAGTTAAAAGTTTGTATGACAATTTAGTACAAAATTTTTTAATTTATTTATAAGATTTATTTGTCTGTACTATTGATAATTTATTTTTATTTCTGGTGATTTTAGTTGGACAAAGAAATATTAAGAAAAATGTACGAAAATATGGTTACTGTAGAAGTGATGGATCACGTTCTTTACGAATCTCAGAGGCAAGGTCGCATTTCGTTTTACATGACAAATTTAGGTGAAGAAGCTATACATCTTGGTTCAGCAGCTGCTTTAA
>JABFPM010005486.1:0-11197 GCA_022817325.1 Idris sp. 1 HC-2018 | reverse complement strand
GCCAGGCGATAAATTGTATCAAATGTTACAGATGAAAAAATTCCTCCACAATAGCTGGGAACCAGTATTGTAATGGTAATTTTTAATTAAAAGACTTTCAATTGACGATTGTTTTCATTTTTTATGCAGCGATTTTTTCTTAAATTTTTTTCTTCTATAATTTTTATTACATTTACTTTAAAATAATCCTTTTGTTTATTTTAACACTTTATTTTTGTAAAAATAACTCCAAAAGTTTTTTTCTTAATTATTTAAATTATTTGTTATCAGGATTTATTTGTCCTTTTTTTAAATAATTACGAAATTCGAGAAAAGCTTCATGCGATCTGCAAAAAAAACTTACGATCATCGATTACTTGCAAAATTTGTTCTTGTTTCACAGTGGTGGTCTTCACTTCAGAATAAACTTTTTGACAAATAATCACTAACACAAAAACAGTGTAAGAATTCATTTGGAGGCACATTTTTCAAGTTTACACTTCATTAAAAATGAATTCATAAAATTAATCATTGGCGAATTAATTTTGTGTAAAAAAAATCACTTGAACACAATTTGTAAAAAAGATTTTTGCACACAAAAATTCAACTCATTATTAATTTAGTTACAAGTTTCGCGGAGATTTCAACCAGCACAAGCGATGTCGTTCGCGAGATTTAAATAAAAATACACATTGCATGAAGCTTTATAGAAAGTCAAAGTGTTTATTTGTATTGTAGATTAGTGGGAGAATTAGCAGAGATGCTTTGCTGCGATTAAGTTGACCTTGTCTCAGGCTTTTCCCGGAGTAAAAGTCAAAAAAAAAAAAAAAAAAAAAACTCTATTAACTCTGTACAAAATATATAAAAATAAAAAAAAAGTAATTTAATTCTTTTTCATTACTTTGATTTTAAAAATCAAAAGTGCTCCATTTTGAGATTCATTTTGTTAATTTAAATTATTATATTTTTGTAAACTTTTTTAAATTAAACAGAGTTTTTAAATTTGATCGAGTTTGAGTAAAATAAATAAGTACATAAACTGTGCAATAAACGACGGATGTACTGTAAACGCGTGACGTTAAGTTATTTCGGATCAGATAATATATATATACAATATTTTCTCTCGTCCTCGAGCTCACGTCAGGGTCACAATTATTTCAGCCTCCTTATTGGCAGACCGGAAGACGTGAGTGAATCGCAATTTATATACATATTTATAATTATAATATTTGTGCACGTGATAAATATTTAAAAAAAAAACTCACTTTTAGTCAAGCCTAATTTGCTTTTGAGCTGGGATCTTACGAAGTTATCTTTTTTATTGATCCTTTGGACTTCCCAGGACGAAGGATTTATTTCCACATCTTCGTTATAATTGACGTCATAATTTTTTCGAATGTTCCCTGTCTGATAATCAGTTCCTAAAATGTGTGATCAATTTTAATACATAAGTTAACAGTTTAAATTATATTTAACTTTTTTAATATAAAATTTATACATTTTAATTTATATGTTATTATTTTAATTTAAAGTTAATTAATTTTTTTATCTAAACTTTATTACTTTGAAGTTTGTATTTAATCTTGATAGTTTTTGTTTAAAATTTGTTTTTTATATCGCACCCTGTTTTTCTTCAAAAAGACTTTTCTGATAATTATTATAAAAGTCCTCCAGTTTGGGATAATACAACTCTGCATACTGGGACTCGGTGGGTTTACTGTACCAGTCAGGGTTCAAGGCCTTTTTACTCGGAAACCAGTCAGACGTTGGTTTTGCATAGTCCTGGGAAGGGTACCAATCAGGGTTCGATAATTCAGGAAACAAATCAAAAGTTGCTGGTTTTTTCATGGAACTTAGACTGGGAAGATGATTTTTGTGCGAGTCCTCATTGTGGCAGAAGGGCGAGGCTGTGGTCCGCACGTAGACATCGTAGTCTACGTCTTTTATCAGCTCGTTTGGGTTTTGAGGCATGCGATTTGATAAAATGCAGGACGCATTTCCTCTTACGTTGATCCTAAAGAAAATTAATATTATACAAAAATTCAATTCAATTACAAAAAAAATAAAATGATGTAATTTATTTTTGAAAATGTAGTAGATGTTATCAAAAAAATGTTCAATCTTACCCAAAACTAAAAACTTTACACATATTCCTCCTCCTAGAACATTCATCTTCACAATCCGAAACATTTTCCACTTGAACTACACTTGTGGAATTGTCACTGGTACTGTTTATTCGTGAACCAATTCCAGTCCTGGTATAACAATCTAAAAAAATGTGTATTTCAATTAGAAACGTATTTTTGTGGTATTTAAAATTAAGAAATATTAAAATTTACATTTGAAATTAAATTTTAAATAAATGAAAGTATTTTTATGTAATGTTATGTACTAGACATTTTGTAGAAAATAAAAATTACCTTGATTAATAACAGTTAACTGTTTGTTGAAGACAAAATTTTGTGACAAAATGATGGAAAACTGACAGATAAATATGACAAAAGCTGTCAATATCGTCATTGCATTTCAAACTTGTGTCTTATCCGAAATTGAAGACATTTGCACTGTTTTATTGTGAACACAATTTTTTAATTTTTTTTTCTATCTAAATTTTTTTTGGTAAAGACGTTGACCCGGGTAGGCAAACCGAATAACTAAGAGGTTCGTTGAATTGAAACTACGTCTTATAGCGAAGGCACCTCCCTTGTGAACTTTGCATTTCACTCGTCTATTCAACTCGAACCCTTTTTCCTCTCATTTTAATAAGCTTCCGCTAATTGCCGGAACGTTTTATGACTTTCTATTAAGGATGCCATTTGTAGACAAATTAAATTTTAACTTCTTAAAATAATACTTTCATTTTTAAAACATAAAAACTAAACAAAAAAATTAAATTAAACAAAAAGAAACTTTAATACAAATATATTTCAGTACATTTTTTATTAACAAAAATTGTTGCTGAAGAATTTTGGTTTACAACAATTTTTACTAACAATTTTGGTTTACAAACATTTCTATTGTAAATTAGGTGATCTATATTTGCATATGCTTGTAAATCAATTGTGGGACCTTTTCTTATTGTTTTCTTGTGGCGTTACAAAATTTTTCTTGGGATGGTTGTCGGCGTTCAAGCGTAAATAAATTGCTGTTTAGAAAACGAAGGTGCATTTACTACAACTGAAAAGCGATCAGAAATAATTATTTGTAATTAGCAACAAATATTGGATAATTGTTATTGTTTGTTGCGCAATGATAAAAAGTAAATTAAAAAATGTTTAGTTTAGAATTTTATTTGGTTTTTCTTAAAAAAAAAAAAACTTTCAATGTAGCTCGTGAGAGTCTTCAAAATATTGTGAAAGAATAATTGGCACACTTTTCTCATAGATATTTACATATAATAGTAATTTCATTCAATCGTTTTATATATTTACTTGAATTGAAAATTACTTTTTCATTTTATTTGTCTTTTATGAAACTTGATGTAAGTTAAGAAACAAAATTATTTTAGGAAAAAACAAGAAAAACAGAAATATTTAATTAAACAGTAGATTTTATTAATTGTAATTAATTAATTACAATGGAAAGACTTTAATTATTTACAATATTTTACGCAGTTACTTTTTTACAATTAAAAGTCGAGTTTACAAAATTTAACGTCAGCAGATACAATTTCACAAAAATGTATTTTTTTCTTTTCTAATTTAACACCATTTAAACATATTTACCCTCATTCAACTATTGTTTAATATCTAATAAAATAAAATTGTTTCCTACTAGAAAAAAAATTTTTTTTACCAAACTTGAAACTAAAACAAAGTCAGTCAAGTTATTTTAAAATTAATTTTAGTTTCAAATTTGATAAAACTTTCTTCGACCAAATTTAATCTTTTAATAAAACTTTTTAACAAAAAATCTTTTTAATAACTCTACAAATAAAAATATTTTCTACAAAAAGCGCCTACTTTTTTACAAATTTTAATAAGATTTTCAGATTTATCATTAATTTTTTTGTCACTTTTTAAAAATTCATTTTAATTTGAAACAATTTTCCTAAAAATTATTCATTTCTTAAAGTTAAAAAATTTAAACATTAACACTGCTACAACATGTTTTCCGAATTTTCTTCGCCAGACACGTTTTCCTTCGACGTTTGCTCCTCGGCAGATTTTGCAGTAAAACTTTTCGTTCGTTTTTCGAACAGTTTAATGAGCTGAGGCACCTTCGTCGCAGTTAGATCCAAGTAGTCCAATTCGCACTGCTGGTTGGGTTCCCTTGTTTCCCCCTCAATGGTTGAATGACGTCGCATCGAGTTAAATTTTTTACTTTTCCTCACACTGCTATTCATCAGTATTTCTATTTTCGACTTTTCTTTTTGCAAACCACGAATTTTCAGTTCTGCTGCCCATTCTTTTTTTATTTCCGTCAGCAATTTCTTGTACAGCTCAATTTTGTACAATAAATCTGACTCGCTTTCCGATGTTGAGTTTTCATTTATGGTCAGCAAAGGTTTCCCTGTAAAAAAATTTAAATTAAGTATTTTCAGTTAATTCTCAGCTAAAATACTATATTTAATTGTAAACAAAAATTTTTACAATAAGAAATCTCGAAAAAGTGAAATTAGTTCAAAAAAGCCGCCACAAATTTTTCTTATGGTGGTACCACTTGCGGTAAGCATGAAAAACAAATGCATGGCGGGTTTTTTGAATTGTTTTTCATTTTGTCTTATGTTTTTATTGTGAAAAATTCTATTTTCACTTAATAAAATAAATTTTGAATATGATTTTTTGTTTTTCAGTCAAGTTTACTTAAAAAATGATATTACAAGTTTAAATTTTGCTGTATACAAAAATCTTTACCCTGTTTTTTGTTATTAATTTCTGCGACAGCTTTCTGCACCAAATTTTGGCTCTGCTTAATTTTGTCCTTCTCAATTTTCATATGATAAATCGACGTGTAAGGACCCTCCGGACAGTCGAACAAATTTTTCGGCTTCTCGATAGTCAGCAAATTGGCGGACTTGCTGCCAAAGTTGCCAAAGTGTTTGAAAAGTCTCGACGACTTTGGTGTGCCCGGGCACTTTTTGCTGTGCACCACGACGTGGCACAATTTTGTCAACTGGTTGATGACCTTGAAGAAGTTGTCTGTGTCCAGGTCGGCGATCTTCTCGTAAAACCAGACCTTTCTGTCGCAGTGAATTGCACAGCCCAGGAGAAGTTGCAGAAACAGTTGCGTCTCCTCGTAATATTTTTGAGGATTCGCAATTATTTTGTCCACATTTGGTAGTTGCACCACTGTCTGACTTAGGGTGCGACTGTAAAAGAGCACAACTTCCTGGAGGAAAATTTCCAGCGGATGATTGTTGTCGTTTCTGGTGATATTACGGTTCATCCCGACGAAGATGAGCTTGAAAATGTGGTCCAGGTTGTCCTCGGAGAGCAGCTGCTCCAGGTTGCAAATTTGTTCGGCATTTTTGCAGCAACTTCGAAACAAAATTATCAGAGACTCGTCCAACATTTTTTTGTCGTTTTTTTTTTCGTTTAAATTTAACTGATGTGTAACTACTGCGGTGTTGATCTATGAATTGATTTCATAATACTAATATAATATAACGAAAGGTCAACTTATTTTGGAAACGATGGAAAATTTGTTTTGAATCTGAAAATCGTAAGACGAAAAGTTAAATTAATTTGAAGCCAAGCTTAAAATCCAACAAAATGTATAATAAACTGTAAAAAAGTAAAAAGTATACAAGGTTTTTTATTAAGTGACAAACTAGAGGATACACAAGTGTAAAACCTATTTATAATAAATTATTTATTGTTAATAACAATTTTATTACAAAATTAGAGTTATAAAAATTTGTTCGTTATATACAGTTTTGTTAAATTGTACTTTAGATCCTGCTGAAAAAGGAATTAAAAAAATGTGTAAAAGACAACAATTATTTATGTATATTTTTTATATATTTAAAGTCTATTTCAGAAATGCACCTGTTTTGTTTTAAATTGAAAATAATTTTAACATCTCTACGTAGTATATTAATTACATATTTTTTTATGTATATCGAATATAATTAAAATACATTTTCTGTAGAATTCAAATATATATTATTGAAAAAAAAAATATATTTATAGCAAATTCAAATGGATATGAAACATATTTATTTTACATGTCTATTATATTTTCCATATAATAAGAATATAAAGTGATATAAAGGAATATTTATGACATATCATAAATATATTTTAGAAACAAAATAGATTTTTCTAAAAATATACAAAATATATCAAAAATAGATTTTTTTTTGTACAAGAAAACGAATTTTGAAAAAACTTTAAATGAATTTTAAAATAAATACTGTTAAAAGAAAATACGTAATTATTACAAAATTAATTTTTCGGATAATTGTAATAAATACAAAATATATGTAAATAATTTTACTGCAATTTTTGTAATTTTGTAAATTTTCAAATTGTAACTTTCTAATAATTATACACTTCATTTGTACAATATTTCATTTTAAACATTTGGTAATAATTTGTAATATTAATTTAGATGGTCAAAAAATGAATATTTTTACTTGTTTAAAAAGTACATTTTTGTCAAAATTCGTTTGAATTTAAAAATGAAACTTTTACTTTCTCGATCCAAAGTTTGTAATTATTATTTTTTCGTTTATTTTAAACTAAGGTGTCGTTAATGCTCAATACACCTCACCTTACATAATAAGAACACAAGTCATTCACGGGCAAAGACGAGGACGTCACGCTTGAAGAATTAGTGATCTAGCACCACATTATGGGAATGCATTATGGGAGATGACTCACGAGCAATTATCCTTTGTTACAATACAATACAGTTAATCATATCTATAATCGATTCTTTTTCTGAAGATTCGAAGCCTAACACTTCATGCATAACAATGTTTATAATAATTAAAAAATGAACAATTTTCTTCTGCAAAGATTTGCTTTTTTACAATTTAACTTAATTTAAAAATTAAATTTCTACTTAACAAACTTGAACTAATTAAGTTTAATTTTTAAAAAAGTTTTAAACTTTTTAAATCATACTTAATTTTTGCACTAAATTTTATTTTGCAAAGAACGTTTTTTAAATTTACATTTAAGTTTATTTTAAATATTAAGTTTCAACTTGAATAAACTAATTTGATTTAATAATTTTAAAGTTTTGTAATTTTGAAGTTAAACTTAATTTTTAGAATAAATTTTTTGTAAAAATGAATCTTGCTTGATAAAAATAAAAAAAAAAATTATATCACATAAAGTCATTAAAAATCGTCATTGCTAAACAAGTGCGTATGACGATGAAGTAATACGAATAAATTATTATACAACAGGGCACTTAATGAACGCGGTCAATAAATTTTACGATCCCACACATCCGGCGCAAAACAATGTACTGCTCCATCTGATTTCTCAGCTGCAATGCGAGAAACCGTGGTTCAATATCCGCAAAATTCAAAAATATTTTTCCTCTTTTTCTTTTCTTAATTAGGTCGCACATACAAAATACTAAAGCTAGTGAACACAATTTTTTACAGAAATATGCTTTTTACTTTGCACTCAGCCTTTTCTATTGCTTGTTTTATAACATTCCCAGTATAGAAATTCTGAAAAAAAAAAATTATATTTATAGTTTGTAGAATGTTTTTTTGATATAACAAGTTTATTTGTCTTATAAAAATAGTCTTTATACATTATTAACAGTAACAATTTTTTGTAAAACTTTAATTCATTTTAAAGACAGAAAAATATCGAATCTCAGTTTGTGCAAAAGTACGTTTTTGCTCTTGTATACTGCAGATGAAATTATACTTTTAAAGTAAAATTTCCTTTTTTTTGCTAAAACAGAAAAGAACTTTTTTACGAAATAATTTTTGTTCTCAGCAACAATATGACTTTTCCCTGATGCCATCAGCGATGCTGCCATGCAGAGGACCTTCCTCGCTAGATGGCACCAGAGATCCGCCCTGACCTTGAATGTCGGAGTCACTCATGTGACCGTTGACCCGCAGATTTCCGATCTGCTGGTGATCGTTCGAGTCTAAAATGACCATATTTTTTGCGGTATTGACAAAAAGTCGGTCGATGCCCTCGTCCATGAGAGCTGACGTTTCATAATAAAAGGCACCTATACTGGAAGCGTAATCGTGGGCCTCGTCGTACGAGACCTGTTTTTGAGTAATTAAATCGCACTTGTTGCCAACAATTGTGAGCAACATCGCGTAGTCGACGTTTCGTTTGAGTTCGGTGACCCAACATTTGATCGACAAAAAACTGCTGTAGTCGGTTAAATCGAAGACTAAAAATGCTACGTTTGCGTTGCGATAATACATTGGAGTCATGGATTTGAATCGCTCTTGTCCTGCTGTGTCCCATACCTGAAAGAAAATTAAAATATTTAAAATGTGTTTTTTTTGTAATTGTAAATGTATTGTAAAGTTTAAATATTTATTTAATGTAGACTTCATATAAAAATGAACTTTATTTGTTGTTTAATAGAATATTTAACATATGTTACATATGATATTTATGTGTTTCAAATGAATTGTTTATTTTAATTTTGAATTTTGGATTCAACAAATTTTGTCAATTGTCACAGTTTTTGAAGTTTTTTGTTTAAATGCATTAAAAAACTTTACATTTTTCATTTTTGCTGCAAAAACTTCAGATTTGGTTTATAAAGCGGTTTAAGTGATTTGAATAATTAAATTCTGACAAAAATTTCCAGTTATTTTTTCGGTATTTTAAATAAGATTTTGGGTTGTCGGCTATATATATTAAAAATGAAACAGAGGCATTTCTAAAATAGGTTTTAAATTTATAAAATATATATATTTAAAAAAAATTGTTTATTTAATTGTTTATGTATGAAACAAAAAAAAATTATAACTCTAATTTTGTAATAAAATTATTATTAGCAATAAATAATTTATTATAAAAGTTGTATACATTTTTATGCTCAAGTTTTATACTTTATAAAAAAGTTTTATAATGAAGTTTTATACTTTTTAAACTTTATTATAAAATTTTGTTACACGTTTACTTATTTTAAGTTTGGCTTTAATTTAAAATTTGGTCTTAAAATTGTATATAATTTTTTTTTAAATATACATATATTTAAATATTTTAAAATTTATAAAATACATTCTTATACATTTTTATTTATTATATATTTTATATATTACAAAAAGGAAGAAATTATTTATTTAAATTAAATAAATTTATACAAATCTCAATAAAATTTAAAAATCTTAAATTATGAACATTTTTAAAAAATTAATGAAACTCACTTGTAATTTGACTTTTGCGTCACTCAGTAGAATATTACATGTAAAAAAAGACGCTCCTATGGTTTCCTGACAATTGTTCAGATAATTTTGATTCACATACCGAGTTATTAAACTAGTTTTTCCAACACCTGTAAAATAAAAAAAATTATTTTCCAAATCAAAATACATTTAAACCAAATTAATTTACCTGATGATCCCAACAGAACAAGTTTTCCCACAATATCCTTCATTTTTGCAACAACAATTAGTCAACATTTTGTCATTATTGTTTTTAACAATAGAGAGACATTTTTTTCATTTTTTCAAATTGAAGCCCTGCTATTTTTTTCTGCAGCACAATACAAAGTGAATGTCATTGTTCAAAAATAGAACTCGAAAAGTGACGCAATATTGTTTTCAACAGCAAACGGTTCTGTTTAAACAAAAACAAACGAAGAAGTCGTAGAAAAATTAATTAAAAATAGTTTTGCGCGTCTAAAAACAATAACACACCGAGATTTTGCAGGCCAAGTTGTGATTTGCATGAATAAAGCATCTGTTTATTGTTTTCATCGAAGCAGGTGGCAGCACTGCGCATCAAATTAGGCGCGAAATGCAAAAAAGTTCAAATTTTAAATTTTTAACAAAAAATGGGTACAAAACAAGGTTTTCTTAAAACTATTGAGTTAATATTAAAATTCTTCTAGTTTTCAATATTTTGCATTCGTGAATATATAAATATATTATTTAATTTTATTATTTTACAGGTAATAAAAAAACTCTTGGTAAAATACTTATTTGTATTTCCTAATGTATTTTTGATGAACTTCGCAAACCGGTTGTTTCAAATTTTAAACTCAAAATGAATTGTATCAATCCTTCACTTTATAATAGACAAATGACACGTACACGAATAAATAATACTTTCATTTCCATAGGTATTCTACTATATATATAATAATATTTTATGTTTCATATATAACATTTATTTTATCATGAAAAAAATTTTGTGTCATGCTAATTATATTTTCAACAATTAAATTAATTTAATCGATATATCTAATTAAAACAATTTTGCATAATTTTAGAAGTAGTTTTTTTATAATTGTATTTATATTACATAAAAAAACTTAATAAAATTAATAATCATGAAAAACCGAAAAACCTCTTTTTCAGTTTCGGGTTTTTAATCAACTTGTTGCGGTTACAGTTTCGGTTTATCAAATTATTTCGGTTTTTAGCGGTTAACGGTTTCAATTTCGCTTTCGGTTGCAAATTTTGGTACAAAATGAAGAAAAAACTTGTTCTTTTTGTGTATATCGATCTTTTTATTTCCTCTCTCACTTTATTGTTAATATTATTATCATACAAGTGTTGGTAATATCAACAAAATGTAAAAAAAAAGAAATTCAACATTTTGTCCTGCATCTTATTTTTAAAAAACAACCTTAACACAAAATTAACAATATGTCTAAAAACTTTTTCGAAAATAATCTCAAAAACTCAACGACAAACAGAAATGATGCAATTCTATCGTCTTTTTTAAATATAATCATTACACAGTGTCGATTTTCTATGAATAACTTCCTATACTCTGTTTCGAAAGCAGAAAAAGTGTGTTATATATATTTCATAATAATTATTTGTGTTTTGTTTAATCCTTAGAAATAACAATGGTAATAAATATGTGGATCTAATCATACAAATCAACGTTGTATATAAACAAATATTATATATATATATATATAAGTGCTAATAAGTTATAACAGTGATTATGTTTTAAGTTACGGCTTGTCTACTTTTTATTTTTTCAACGGGATACGTTTAAATTTTACTTTCATTAAATTTAACTTTTTGTTAACTTTATTTTTGTTTTGGAAAAAGTAATTCAATAACAGCTACTTGTAATTTGTGTCTTTTGAG